>JAWNOO010000082.1:0-265000 GCA_035045905.1 Drosophila anomelani | reverse complement strand
GGTTTCCAGCTAAAAACTATCAAACCTATATTCAGCTGCATTAGTTTTGCCTGCATAATGACGCACAGTGGCGCCTCTCGAACAATCGACGTTGCAAAAATCATTCAAGATATATGTCTCATTCCAGCTCTTCGACACAATTTGCTCGGGTGACTTCTGGCCCGAGTACGTTGTATTCAAGGAGTACGAGGCTCGAAATAAGAGAACACGGCCTGCGGGAGTACAACTGCCCAGGTCGTCACAATCCTCAGTATCCGCTGTACCTTCTGTCCCAAAAAAGTAACCTCTTCCTTACAACTTTCCTATCAGAATTCTAGGTGTTTACGTAGTAAGCTCTACAAATTGTATTCGAATAGCCTTTCTTTTGTATCCCAGGTGATTGTATTTACTGAAACCTGGCTGAAGCCGGAGATCCACTGCTCCGAAATTCTTTCAAGTAAGTACACAATTTACAGATTAGACCGTCTTCTCCAGCGTGGTGGCGGAGTTTTAATTGCCGTTGACTCCTGACTCATCTCGGAACGAGTGGTATCTAATGACTTTTTGGACATCGAATTTATCTGCGAAAGCTATCTCTTACAGGTAGTTGCATTTTTGTAACCTGCTTTTACATTCCTCCATCTTCAGAAGAGCCAACTTATTGGAAACACCTTTCGGCAATTCAGGCAGTTTTCAATAGGCTTTCTGATAGGGACCAATTAGTGACTTTGGGTGACTTCAACATACCTGGAGCTCACTTGGCTTCTGATGGTGGGTCAAATGTCCTTTATACAGAGGCGCAGACCTCTTAAATGGCTTGCTTGATTTATCGTTATCTCAACCATGTCTTTAATTCTTTAAACCGCTTACTGGATCTATGCTTTGTCTCTGATCCTGCAGGCGTAAACCTTATTAGAGTTCCTCCAATGACGCAACCTCAAAATCCTTATCATCATACTTTCGATGTGTCTATCGACACTGGGACAGTTTTAGCAACAACATCTGGTAGTAGTTTGAACAGAGTCCGCAAGGCTAATTATCAGAGGTTAAACACTTTAATAGCTGAATTTGATTGGTCTAATCTTTACACGAATTTGGACATGGCAACAGCCGTTGATATCTTTTATGAACTCATTCTTCTCCTTATGTGTTCCTGAAGCCTATCCGTCGGTCTCTAATAAACCACTTTGGTTTACCAAAGAGCTGACACGTTTAAAAAACGTAAAATCTAGGCTTTATAATAAATATAAACTCACTGGTTCAAGAACGGCTTTCTCATCTTACCTTAGTGCTCGATCTAGCTTTACCGTGCTTAACGCTCAGTGTTACAAAAATTATCTGACTCGTTGCAAGGTCCAGTTCACGCAGGACCCTAAACAGTTTTATAACTTTGTTAACTCTAAACGTAAACCCACCCTACCTCGCTGTCATTTAATAACACTACTGTTAGCAATCCTGAGGGAATTTACTTCGAAATTCACTACAAATTCCTGGAGGAAATCTTGGAGGAATTGCAGAGGAATCCTCAGGGACTCCGAATTCCCTGTACCAACCGCCTCGTTATATGGAAATTCCCTGTAGGCTTGTATGGAAATTTCCTGACGATTCCTTGACGAGCAAATCCCATTCCCCCTTAAGGAATCCAATCGGAATGGTACTGAAGGGTCGCATGCTTGGCAGTTGTCAAGATCCGATTGTATGTCTGATTGGCATGAACTGTCCCTATACTGCAGGCAAAGTTTAACGTCATCAGCGTACATGAGTACTTTGGATTTGGTTAGAACCTGCGGCAAATCATTAATAAACAATGTAAATAGCATTAGTCCAAGGTGGCTACCCTGTGGGACGCCAGAAGTGACACTGAGGCTATTGGATAGAACATTTCTGAACAGAACCTTTTCGGACCTGTCACTTAGATAACTCGAAATCCACTTAAGAAGATCACTTGGAAACCCCAATGAATCGAGTTTCCTAACCAGAAGAGAATGATTAACCGAGTCGAAAGCTTTACTAAAGTCCGTCCAACTCGTTTAAGATCATGGATAAGTGAGCTTTAGTTTAAAATAGGACTGAAGATTAAGTACGAACTGGGTATAGCTGGAGAAAATGTATGATTTGAAGATGTCGAGGGAGAATATGTGGTTTTAAAAAACTCAGCGAAGAGATTGGCTATTGCTTGATCAGAATTATTAATTATGAAGGGAATTCTTCGAGGAATCTAAAAGGAATTTTCCAGGATTCTTAGGGGATTCTTAGATGAATTTCAAGGGAATTTGTCAGGAGTCCTAGGGGATTTCTTCGAGGAATCTCTAAGAAATCCACACCCACTCACCCCCACCCTTCCATAGCACAAATAAAAATAAATGCAAATATACTATTAAGTATTTTATTATTCTTTTAAACATTAATATTATTATTTTTTTTTTTAATATTATTATTTTTAATACAGCTTATTGCATGCGCCAACTTTTCAGGCTGGCTGCTCGGGTCTAAGCTGGAAATACTATCTGTAAATGAAATAAATAAAAATCAGTCATTATTATCAGTTATTTTTATTTAAATTTGTAATTAAAATACATACCAATTGGGACTCCATAAAAACTGGAGAAAGCCTTCAGCTTATTCTTCCCATGTATTCCATCTATGTTGTATATCACTAGCAGCTCCTCTACAACGACGTTTTTTAATGATTTATAATATGTTTGAAAGAAAATTATGCCGCGAATGCACTTTCAAAGACCATATGCGCTAAATCCAATTGTGCAAATTAATTTTTTTAATAAAAAACGATCAATGCACTCACCTTTTTATATATTTAATTATATTTTTTGTAATTAATGTAATAATGCAAATATTTTAGAAATTGACACACAGCACAGCACTTAAACTTCAAATGTGAAGGAAAAGGGAAAGGCAACCGAGACCGAAAACAGGCGACCGAAAATTCTTATAAATATTCCCATTTATTTTAAAAAGAGTATTCTGACGTACTACTTAATTTGTTTTTGTCACAGTTTTTTCCCCATCCTTTCTTTCTATAGCCATCTCTCTCTAATTTACATGCCACTGCTCCGAAAATATGCAGTCGAAGCTTCGAGAATCATTGTCAGTGACCGAAAACAGGTAGAAGTTTCGTTGCCTACTTTGTTTCGGACTTCTGTCAACGAAGCCCATACAATTTGTTTTTGTTTTTCGGACATGCCTCAAGGAAAAGGCAGGGAAGGGAATTTTGGTACTGAAGGGTAGTGTTATCTTATATGTTCCTATTTTATGTATTCCCATAAATGATATATATATGAAATAAAATAATTGACTATGAAATAAATGCTTTTATGTACTATTTTTTTTTTTTTTTTTTATTGATTGATATATGTAGTAATGTTATCTCCTATTTGTTCTACCTTATAGGCACCTGTATATTTAAAGTCTAGCTTATGTCCAGTTTCATTATACCACGTACCAAAGTTACACAGGTATTATAGTTTTGTGCGAGGGCGATTTTCTGTAACAGACAGAAGAAGGCGTGGCAGACCCCAAAAAGTTACCTAAATATTGGTCAGGACCACTAAAGGAGTCGATTTAGCCATGAGAGCTAGAGATACTAAGCTTGGGATTTAGACTTCTTATATCTGCACGCAGATCAAGTTTGTTTTAAATTTTAGCTGCTCCCCTTTTTGGAGGAGCTATTTGAAAAAACGTATAGCTCCTAAATTTATAAAGTTATGTAAACCATATTAAAAAGCCTAATGTATTTTATCAAAATACACAGCTTGTCCAAATTTCATTGCGATCGTGCCATAAATTGCGGAGATATAGGCTTTTTACTTTATACACATTATATGCACAAGAGGCAACCCAGGCAGAGAGCTCCAAATAAATAAAAACGTTCATTTTAGGTTTGTTCACATTATTATGAAAATAAGATTACTAATTTTAAATTGGTTGGTGGTGCAGCTGGCTAAGCTGAAGTCTTTTTGAAACGTTAGTTATCACGGGTTCGAATCCCGTCGGCGACGAGTGAAAGCTTTTTTTTTATTTTTAGCAAATATATTATTTTTTTCAGTAAATTAAAATAATTACAGTATTTAATACTAAGAAATAAAAAAATGCAAGCAAAGAACCATACTTAATTTTTCGAAATTAAAAAAATTTCTTATGCCTGCGGTTGATTCGAACCCAGGCCAATTGCTTACAAAAATTTATCTGCAGCTTTACCCACTGAGCTATCGATTCGATATCGGTTGGATTCATAAATGCCGTTTTAAGATGATCGAAGGCATTCTGGCATTCAGATGTCCATTCGAATTTCACATATTTTTTACATAACCTGGTTATATAGTCAGGAAAATTTTTTATAAATCGCCTATAGTAATCGAATCGTCTAGCGGTGTCCGCATCATGTGGGACTGGGTAGTTCTTTATGATGTCATATTTTTTGTCGTCTGGCAAGATTCCTTTATCACTTCATTTATGTCCCAAAAATGTGACTTCGTGCATGAAAAATTAACATTTTTCAGGATGTAACTTTAGGTTATGTTGCCTACATTTCTCGAAGACATCAGTTAAGTTCTTGAGCATATGTTTTTCTGAACATCCTATGACTATTAAGTCATCCATATAAAGAAATGCTTGCGAAGGTTCTAATCCAGAGAAAGCGATAGTCATCATTCTCTGGAATGAATTTGGGGCTATTTTCGAATGGTAATCGCGTAAAGCGATACGAGCCATTGCTCGTTGAAAATGACGTTATGTCCCGTGAACTTTCCTCGAGTTCAATTTGATGAAAACCTGACATTAAGTCAAGGCATGAGAAGTATTTTGCTCTACCTAGTTGATCTAAAATATCATCTATTCTAGGGAGCGGAAATTTATCAGACAAGAGTTTTTTCGCCATTTTTTCTTGACAGAGTCCGGAAGGGACTTCTTTGAAACTAATAAAAGTGGGCTATTATAAGCTGAGGCTGATGGTTCGACTATTGTGACGTCTATCAATTTTTGTACTTGGGCTTGAATTTCTTGCACTTGGCTGTGAGGACTTCTATAGTTCTTAATGTATACGGGCTCATCATCCTTCACTCTAAGTCTTGGCTTTTAACAATTATTTGTTGTTATTGATTCGGTTTCTAGTCCGAATATGTCTGTATATCTGGTGCATAAATCTTTTAATTGATTTTTGAACAAAGGCGGAAAGTTTTTAATTAGCTTTTTCATAACGAAGTCATCTCTTCCTTCGTTTCATTCCTTCATTCCTTCATTTATTATATCATAATTATTTAGAGTTTCGTATTTAATTTAATCAGGGTTTGAATTTACTACTCCATAGCAGCGAGATTCATAAAAATGTTGCTATGCTATAGCAGGCGCTCTCACTTTGACGAGAGCAGTAGCAGAGCCGTAGCAATGAAATTGAAAACTTTGTGCTATGCTCTGCTCCGAGTTTTCTGACTTGCTATGTACATCCAAAGGCTATAGCAGAAAATTTTAGAAAATGCTCTGGGGGCTAGTAGCCTTAGTAAAAATAGCACATATCAAAATTATATTTGCTCTGCTCTCATCTTGCTCTAAAATTTTTACTAAGGCTACTACCCCCAGAGCATTTTCTAAAATTTTTTGCTATAGCACTTGGATGTACATAGCAGGGACCGCAAATAAGAATTATGAGTTCAAAAAAATTGAAGCTCAAAAAAGCCTTTGCGGGGAGTGGGAAAAGGACACATATACCATTTTTTAACGGCGAATCCGAAAACACGATAAACTTTTATTTCCGATTTATATTTTAAAATTGAAATATAATTCTTACTTTTGATTATTATAATAATAATTAGGATTAAGAATTATTTTTCAATTTTTATAAAATAAATCAAAAATAAAAATTATAATTCAATTTTTATTATAAAAATTGAATATAAAAATTATGATTCTATTTTTATTATACAGATTGAAAATAAAAATTAAATGCGAATAACTTCTGAACCGAGTGGACTATTAAAAAACGGTTAACATATTTGTGATCTGTGATGCAGTGATGTATCGAATGGACATAATTCGGGATTCCTCAATAATTAAATAAAAAAAGAAAAAAGCTAAAAAAAATTATTAAAAAGTCCAAAGAAAGAGCTAAAAACAAATGTATAAAAAAGCGAACAAATTTAAAAAAAAAACATTTATTAAGTAAAAATTAACATTTCTTATGTTAAGATTCCCATAATTGTATCTATACCTTCCTTGTCGCTCTCATTTCCGTAAGACATATTGGTGCCTATCATGCGAAGATACTTCATAGGCACTTCATAGTCCACGCCGCATTTCCGTATCTGTGTATTAAAATAAAAATAAATATACATATATCTTTTGGTTGAAATTAACACTTTACCTTATGCTTAGAATGCTGTTAGTCGTGCTGAGACCCATTGAATTCCATAATTTCTAAAAAAGCCAGAATTCCCGCTGTTTAAAATTCCCGCAATTCACAAATTTTTCCGTCAGTTCGCCTTCAAAAAAAGCCAGTTTCGACGGGAAAAAATCCAAATTGGCAGCAGTGATCGTATTTGCGATATAAATTCCTTCCTCAATTTCTTGATTTAATATTAGAATTTGATTTTTTACTGAGGGAATTTGTATTTCACGAACAACGGAATTCACGGAATTATATATTTACCTGTAGTGAGTTCTATTGAGGCTAAGCCTTTTGAATAAATTGTACCTTCGCCAAATCACGATATTTGGGTATGAATTTTATTATTTAAATATTCAAATGTATCTATATTTCCTTTTAATATAGATATATCTGCACCAGTTTCAAATAACAGTGTATAAGATTTACCTGTTCTTTCATTGCTAATTTTTACAAAAATGCTTAGGTTAAGGTTGATGGTTTTTACAGAGCTATTTTTCTTCTCTAAACATCTGAAGGGTCCAGCTGGTTTCCCGAATTTTCTTGGGCTACTCGGACATTGTTGTTGTTGTTGGTGTTTCCTCTATAATAATTGTTGTTTTGAAGATTATAGTTCTGGTTGTAACCGTTATTTTGGTTATTATAATTATTATTTCGGTTATAACCATTGTTTTGGTTATATCCGTTGTTCTGGTAATATCCGTTGTTGTGATAATTACCTCTGTTATTATTTCTACCGCGATAATTGTTTTTATAATTATTACCGGGATAGTTATTATTGCCTCTCTGCGAATACAATATACAATTGGCGTGATCTGTCATTTCAGTACTACAGTGTATGTACTTAGTGACAGCTTCATTCATGGTTGAGAAGTTGCCTGCTTCTAATATTGGTTTATGTCGGCCATGCTCACAATTTTTAACCATTGTGGTGATGGCTTCCTTTGTGCTGAATTTGTCAGCGTGCTCGGCCGAAAGGCCTTCGTCAATATTCGCAGCTTCAAGGGGCTTTCGTAGGTTATCTATCTCTGTTGTAAATTTTTCGGCTGTTTTGCCTTTCTGTACTGTCTTTGCCATTTTAGGGTTAACTACATCAGCTGTTTCACCGACGATAGTGGCGTTAAGTTGTTCGATTATGGCTTTGATAGTAGTTTCATTTTGTACCTTATATAAGGTTGATCCTACTATTTTCGATTTGACTACTTCGATAGCCAATTCTTCGAATTGCCCTTTCGTCAAATCTACTAGCCTCAGAGACGTTACGAATCTTTGTAAATGGATTTTTTGTCCATTAAATTCGGGGATGGCACTGGATATGTCCTTAATGTAATGTCGCTGTATCCAGCGAGCTTAATAGAATGTCTGGGGAAGATAGCGAATCTGATTTTTTTTTTCTTCCCTTCCTCAACTGCTGGTACTATATATACGGCAAGAATGGTGAGATTGTTCAAATCTTGATCCGATATTTTGGGTTCCAGTTCTAGTTCTTCAGATTCGTAATCTATCCCTTCTGATTCTTTTAATTCTACCTCCTCGTCACCGGCCTGTTCTGCTGATTCCGGCTCGTCGTCAGTTACAACTGATATCGAGGTGTTAAGGATAGTAGGGACATATATATCAAGGTCGAATTTTTGCTTGATTGAGATTAGATTTACTCGAAGTCTGGTTAGAAATTTTGATACCCAAGACCAATGTTCGTTAGTTAATCTTTCTCGTTGGTCATGTATTAGTAATCGTGCGTCATTAAAGCACTTTACTAATAAACATGCGTGTTTTTTCATTGTATTTTCCTGGATTTGACGGTTTTGCGTCAGTGACTTATATGACTTGTCGAATTTGACTTTTGTCTTCTTTAATTCGTCATATATGTCCTTCCAGTCCCTTACTGATTTGGCCCATTACAGTAAGAATCCAAAAGATAATACATATATATATTTTTTTGTTTTTATTTTATTTTTCTTTATTGTATCATCTACATTTATCCATATACTCTCATGCCCTTCCTTGGTTGTTTCTTTTTTACTTTAATGTTATTACTTATTTGCTTTGCGAATATTACATCCTAAACTAACTCTTTGAAGGTTATCAGTTTAAAGCTCTTGAACATTGAAGATATTTTTTTTGGGGTTCTCTGATGTACAAACTAACTCTCCTGACTCTATGGTCCTTAGTACTTGTAGTAACATATTCTTTTTTTGATGCCCTCATCATTCTTTTTCCTGAAGCTTCTACAGTGCTGGATGTTCTTATTCGAAAAGTTTCTTCATCTGTGGACAATTTCTCAATCATCTTATCAATTTGCTGTCATCCATCTTAATATTTGTTATTATTCTAATTCTGTATATATGTATATGTCGCTTATCTATTACAAAAGAATGATTAATGATTTTGTGTTTTTTTTTACCATGTTCCAAAGCACTATGGGGTTTTTGACCACTTTTTGTATTTAGTCCTTTTTTAAAAGTTTGTTAATTTGTTAAAAAAACTTTTTGGGAATGTATTAACAGAACATCAAACTGTTATGCCTCATACTCAGGTATCTACATCGATGTTTTTAAAATTTCTGAAAACATCGATGTTCGTCTTCCTCGCGCGAAGCAATGCTTGGCGGCGGTACCGCGCGATCTCGGGCTTTTCTTTCTATTATTATAATAAATAATTAAAAGGCTATATATCCGTTCATTTACTATTATTATTATTGTCTGGTATTTTTTGCGCTTTACGCCTGTGGAACGGTCCACTTGCTCTCCAAGACGAGCGGGGATGCGCATCCCATTGTTTCCAAAGCACCACTGCCCAACAAAGGCTTCAGCTCAGCTTGGCGAAATCTTATGATGCGCTTCAAGGATAGGAGGTTGCTAGTCAATAGTCAATTAAAAATTATCTTTAACATCCAGGCTGTCCCCCAAGAGTCCCCCAAGAGTACACAGTTGCCTGACAGCCTTAAAAATGTCTTCCATTCAGGTCGAAGTGTGGGACTGTCTCCTGGTGTACATGGTGTTGACGAAGCTTCCCAAGCTTACACTTTCCATGTGGGAGCAGTCGATCCATAACAAGGTGGAAATTCCTACCTGGAAGGAACTAGATTCCTTTTTTATCCTTTCGCATAGTTGTTTTACGTGCCATAGCCGGCATCATTCCTTGTTACATAGCGGCAACCCTTTTGCGAGTTCTCCAAGCTCGGGTGTGCCGTCGAGGCCACCACCCACCACTACTACATCAGGTGCAGTAGCCCCCGAAGATCCCTCGGATGTGCAGTTGTGCTTCGCGTCCGGTTCAAGGGCCGTCCTACTGGACGCTTCCGCTTCCGAGGCGACCTTTGTCACGTAGCGGCTCTTCAACCTCATCAATCCACCATTTCGAACGATTCAGGCCCAAGTCTCGGGTCTTAATCAGACAGTAGCCGCGCAATCCAAGAAGCTCTGTCACTTTTCCATTCGGTCGCCTTCCAAATCCGGTCCGCACGTAAAAACGGCAGCGTATGTCCTTCCCCATCTGGCCGAATTTACCCTCGTATCCGCTGCCAAGGGATCTTCTAAAGGACCTCCCGGACCTACCCTTAGCCGATCCTAAATTCTTTGAAAGCTCCCAGATAGATATGTGGTACCTGGATCTAGGGCACATTATCTCCCATATCACGCGGTTTTCAAGCCCGAGATCACGACTACGAAGGTGCGTGTCGTGTTCAATGCATCCAGTCCTTCCGCAAACGGGGCCAGCTTGACTGACATCCTTCATGCGGGTTAGAGGTGGAGAACTATCGATGGCACTATCGACACTATCGAGGGTATGAGAAAAACAATCGTCGACTATCGATGGCGCCGACTATCGATAGTTCTCCACCTCTAATGCGGGTGCAGTTATGCAGTCCGATTTGACAATCCATATTCTTAAGTGGCGGTACCTTCGGTACGTTGTCAATGCCGACATCGAGAAGATGTACCGGCAAATTTGGGTTGATCCGAGCCATACTTCGTTCCAACGCATCCTATTGCGAAATCCCGAGGGAGAAATCCGAGATTACGAGCTAAAGACGGTAACCTTTAGAGTCAATTGCGCCCCGTTTCTGGCGATCCGAGTCCTGCAACAGCTTGCAGATGACGAAGAAGGGAGGTATCCGTAAGGGAGTCATATTATTCGAAACTATATGTACGTGAACGATGTCCTAGACGGGGCAGACTCCAAACGCGAAGCTGAGCAGGCCATTTAAGTGTTGAACCAAACTTTGAGTTCGGCAGGGTTCCCGAGTGAGCATCTCCTTCGCACTGACTTCCTCGAGATCGACTCGGAAAGTAAGGCAAAAACATTGGAGGTGCGCTGGAGGGCAACATCCGATGAGTTTTTCTTTGTTCCGCCTGAACTGTCCTCTGACTCGTCCTTCACGAAGGTCCTGTCCCAGATCGCGAAACTATTCGATACAGCAGGCTGGCTTGCCCATTTATTTTCCCAATTAAAATGTTCATGCAAGACATCTGGCTCCAGGATCTAGGGTGGGACGACGTCCTCCCCGAGGAATCGTCTCAAAAATGGACCGATTTTCTCGAAAGTAATTCCTCGCTCGATTGGATCCGCATTCCTCGTTGGGTGGCTAGTTGAAGTTGGGTCGATAATGGTTCTGCTCACGGCGAAGACGAGGGTGGCACTGGTGAAAACGGTATCGCTCCCGAGGTTATAGTTGTGCGGTGCCTTGCTGCTGTCCGAAATGGCCGCCGCTATTCTTCCAAGGATGCCCGGCAGGCTTGCACTGTTGGACCGATTCGACGATTGTGTTGGCATGGCTGAACAAGCCAGCGTGTCACTTGACAACGTTCGTGGCTAATAGAGTGACCAAGATCACGCAGTCCACAGACGCTAGAAGATGGGCACATGTTCGCTCCGAACACAACCCTGCCGATCTCGCAAGCAGAGGGGTGTCGCTTCGAGACCTTGTAAACAGTCAGCTGTGGTGGCACGGTCCTGCCTGGTTGCGAATGCCCTGCTCTGAGTGGCCATCGCCAGGCGGCGAGTCGCCCGAGACGGACCTTGAGAGACGAGCGGTGCAGGTCCATGTCCCAAAGGTACCCCCAGAGGATATTCTCGAGCGTTACTTTGAATGTGTATCGCTTCATTCAGCGTTCGCGGCGAATAACGGTTCCCTGTGAGGAGCAATTATCCAATGAGATCGCCGCAGCCAAGCGGCTCCTAATTTCCACGAGTCAACGCCGATATTTCGAGCTCGAATACGCTTGCCTCCGGTCATTCCGGCGTACAATTGTCACTTTCACAGGCGTGGATGCATAATCCATAATCCTCTCGATATTAAGAACCACACCGGACGATCCTGTCTCTTTACTAAAGGGTATGTGTTAGTGTTTGATTGTTTCTCCACAAAGGCGATTCATCTGGGACCCACAACCGACCTGACGGATGTTGCCCAGGCCGCGGTGTTGTCCAGGGAGTTTCTGCTTGCATCGAAGGAGTCAGTGACGAGTGCCTACAGTCACCAGCAACTTCTGTGGCAGTTTATTCCTCCGGGAGCGCCCCATATGGGAGGAAGCTGGAGTCAAGAGCTTCAAAAAACTGTTTTATAAGTCCACAGCCACTCGAAAATATACTTTCGAAGAGCTTTCCACGCTCCTCGCCAAGGTCGAGGCCTGCCTGAATTCGCGGCCGATTGCTCCAATGTCCGAGGACCCTAGAAATCTGCTGGCACTCACGCCGGGTCATTTTCTTGTTGGGGGACCCCTCCTCGCCATCGCAGAACCTGAAACAAAGGGTGCCACCAGGTCTATAATCAATCGGTGGCAGCACCTTAGGGCTCTCCATCAGCAATTTCGGCTGCGGTGGAAAGAGGAGTACCTCAAGGAGCTTCCTGCTACCATGGGTAGCCCCAACCGGCCGCAATGACTAGT
Source organism: Drosophila anomelani (assembly GCA_035045905.1). NCBI lineage: Eukaryota > Metazoa > Arthropoda > Insecta > Diptera > Drosophilidae > Drosophila > Drosophila anomelani. Next base: position 252,736 of record JAWNOO010000082.1, on the reverse strand, counting down.
TTCATTTCAACTCTATAGTCTGCCACTGAGTTCATCCGTTTTGGAAGTGTCGTCGTTTTCTTCGTCTGAGTGTGGAGAAGAGGTTTCGCACTGTGCTCGCCAACCGCTATAGTGCGAATTGTCTGGCTCCCGAGCACTTCGACGGAGCGTGTCGCCCGGGCGCTCTTTACAAAGTGTACCACCAGGATCACCACACACCGTTGCACATGCACAAGCGTCCGGTACCCCCCCGGCAGTCACATCAACCGGCGTCTTCCTCCTCTCGACATTCGTCTACCACATCCACCGCATGTGTGCCTGCTCCTATCGTTCCTCGGAACTCGGTTGTCGCCTCGCAGAGCGTTGCCGACCCGGCAACGGCGCCGTCATTGCCGTCACTGCTGCAACGGCACAGCGTAAACGTCGTTCTGACGGCGTCAGTGCGGATCGATACCGGGACGCGAGTCTTCGATACTGCGGCTCTCATCGACCCATGTACACCGACGAGCTGCATCGATACCTCGCTGGCTAGATGCTTCCGCCTGCCGACGACCAACGTGGGTGGGGTGCTTATTTGTTTGGCCGTAGTGGGGTCCAAAGTGGATGCCAACCCCGGGCTCAACCTCCTCTTCAAGATCGAGCCGCACGTGCGTGTCCGCACTCCAATCCGTGCGCTTAGCGAGACCATGCGGGCCCATTTCCGGGACATCACATTGGCGGACAGCCGTTTTTATTTCCCGGTTACAATCTTTGTAGTCCTTGGTGCGGACGTGCGTGTCCGCACTCCAATCCGTGCGCTTAGCGAGACCATGCGGGCCCACGGGACCGCGATGTGCCGATCGCCGGTGCACTCCCGGTCTGGTTTTTTTTGTTGAAGTATTGAAAGCGGGAGCGCCAAAGGTAGTTATGTAAGCTAGATTCTGTTACCGATCTGAAGTCCAATAAAACAGACGTGTGTCTTTCCAATTTGAAGAAGTAGTTCAACTTTATTTCGTGGGCTGCTGTGCAAGTGATTTTCTCCAGCATTAAATTCCGGATCTTGTGCAGCCGCCGCCGTCCACCCGAACAGCTAGAATATTTATAATTAATTATTAATGAATGTGAATAATATGGTGATGGAATATATATATAGATGTAACTAGTTAATAATAAATATAGATATATCGGCCGAACCTGCGGCACTCGAAGAGCAAGTGCCGCGCGTCTTCCACAATGCTGGTACAGCACTCTGGGACCTGTCCACCGTCTCGTGGCCGAACCAACGGCTGTCTTCATCCGCTCCCTTACCAGTTCCGTAAGCGAAGACCAGCACCGCGTCCTCCGAGATGGTCCGGGACGCTGATGCTATCCTGACGGCGCATAGCCTGTAGGTCGCCTCCACCCCCCGCATGTAGGTCTTAATCTTAGCGGCTTCCGACCACACCGGCGGGGCGTACAGGATCTGCGAGGTTACCACCGACGATAGTGTGTGTGACCGCTGTGGGCCGTCGATAATTGTATGGCCGTTGTGGGCCGTCGATGTGTGTGTGTCCGCTGTGGGCCGTCGATGTGGGCGTGTGTGGCCGCTGTGGGCAATCGATATGTGTGTGTGCGCTGTGGGCCATCGATGTGTATGTGACCGCTCGTTGCTTGTTATGGTTTCAGGTTGTTCCATTGCATTGGGGGGTTTGTTCAAAAGTTTTCGACTAAGTTTTCGTCTCTGTCGATGTTTGGTACGATCACGCAAGGACCCATAGGACCCATCCTAAAGGGACCCGCCAATTGCGATCGCACTCCGGGCGAGCTTTCGGGAGCAAACCGGTTCCGATCTATCGATCACTTCTATAGCTAATAAATTGGTATTTACTTATAGCTAGAATATTTATAATTAATAACACAGGTCTACAAGAAAAAACAACTTGAATAAAACCTTCAGATTGTGAAAGATCTCGGTCTGTATATTGCTAGTTCGAAAATCAAAAAAAATTCTCACGTACCAATTTTGAGGAAATCGCCCTCAAAGTACCAAAAATGACCTTTTTTGACACTTTTCAAACGCTAATAACACAGAAACTGCGCGTGTACCAAAGTTGAATTTGGACTTAAATGAAAGGCCAATCTTTCCCCTTTCAGATTTCAGGTGGGTCCTGAATTTAGGACGTCAGGTTCAGGAGCTATATCGCTTTTTCTGAACTAACTTTTGAGCCCTTTTTTATACCATGTACCAAAGGTACAAAGGTATTATAGTTTTGTGCGAGTGCGATTTTCTGTAACAGGCAGAAGGAGGCGTGGCAGACCCCCAAAAGTTACCTAAATATTGGTCAGGACCACTAAAGGAGTCGATATAGCCATGTCCGTCTGTCCGTCCGTCCGTCCGTCTGTCTGTCCGTCTGTCCGCTTCTGTAACGTGGCAGAGTTGGACCGCTAAAGGAGTCCGTCTGTCCGTCCGTCCGTCTGTCTGTCTGTATGAACGCCTAGATCTCTGACACTATAAGAGCTAGAGACACAAAACTTGGGATTTAGACTTCTTATATCTGCACGCAGATTAAGTTTGTTTAAGAAGCTATTTGAAACAAGAAAGAAAGCTAACTTCGGCTCACCGAAGTTTGTATACCCTTGCAAAATTTAAACGAAAAATTCAAACCGAAATTGTGAAATAATAATTAGTTGTCAAATCTCAAATTTGATGGCAATGGTTTTAAACACGGCTAAGCTATCGTTTTTTATTTTCCTGATTGTTCCTATGGAAGCTATAGGATATAGTCAGTCGATTTTCATGAAATTAAAACCGAAATTCAGTAATAATAAAATATGACTGAATATCAAATTTGGTGAAAATATGTGAAAAACTGACAAAGTTATAATTTTTTTTTGAAAACTTTTCGGATCGTTCCTATGGCAGCTATATGATATAGTCGTCCGATCCGGCCCGTTCCGACATATGTACGAGTGAGAGTATATAGAAGCCTAACTGCAAAGTTTCATTCAGATAGCTTTAAAACTGAGGGACTAGTTTGCGTAGAAACGGACAGACGGACAGACGGACATGGCTAGATCGACTCGGCTGTTGATCCTGATCAAGAATATATATACTTTATAGGGTCGGAGATGTCTCCTTCACTGCGTTGCAAACTTCTGACTGAAATTATAATACCCTGCAAGGGTATAAAAACCATATTTCTCCTAAATTTATAAAGTTATGTAAACCATATTCAAAACTATTTTGACAAAATGTGAACAAAAACTGGACTGCCTCTTGTATAAAATAAAAAGCCTATTTCTCCGCTATTTATGGCATTGTCTAAATTTCATTGCGATCGTGTCATAAATAGCGGAGATATAGGCGGAGATATAGGGTATAAAAACCATATTTCTCCTAAATTTATAAAGTTATGTAAACCATATTCAAAACTATTTTGACAAAATGTGAACAAAAACTGGACTGCCTCTTGTATAAAATAAAAAGCCTATTTCTCCGCTATTTATGGCATTGTCTAAATTTCATTGCGATCGTGTCATAAATAGCGGAGATATAGGCTTTTAACTTTATACAAGAGGCAGTCCAGGCAGAGGGCTCCAAATAAATCAAAACGTTCTTATACATTTTAGTTACATATGCTCACATTTCAATGAAATTAAGATTACTCCTTTTGAATTGGGTAGTCGTGCAACTGACTAAGTGCAGTCTTCCCGAGATGGTTTTATTTAAAATAAAATTAGTTGTCATGGGTTCCTGTAAATCAAAATAAGTACAGTATTTAATACTAATAAATAAAACTATGCAAAAAGCTATTCTTAACTTTTTGTAATTAAAAAAATCAAACCCAGGCCAATTGCTTATAAAAATATGTGTGTAGCTATCCACTGAGCTACCGACTTTGCTTTAGAATGAAATGACATTTGCATTATATGTAAATTTGTCTCCTTCTTTCTCAACAGCTTTTAACAAATTAATTTTAAAAAAATCTCTAAGTTTTATACTATTACTAGCAGATCCGACCCGCTTTGCTGGGCCCGAACTAATTATAGTTGACCCGGCAAACACTGTTTTGTCATGTATATTATTTGTAGGAAACAGCAATGAGCATATTACTAGGTTGTAAGCAAATAACATATTAAACCTTGAAAAGTAATATTTATTATTTTAAAGTATAAATTCTTTCATTCATAGAGCTGACCTTCTTATTCGTTTCTTCTCCTAAAATTTTAATTCAAACTTAGTTGTAGAATCAAAAAGAAGTGATGACATGAAAACAAACCTGTTATTGGATTGACCATCTTTATGTTGAAGTGATAGTGATAGTGATAGTGATAGTGGAGAAGATCCACGACAGAACATCAACGGGTATTGAAGAGCATCATAGACCGATGAGTCTCATAAACTCGCTGCTATCATCCCGACGCTTAAGAACAATATCGCGTGATTCCACATTCTCGTCAACAATCACCACTGCGACTTCATTGATAGTGGGAGCATTACATTTTCTTGCATGGCTACCAGTGGGTGTTTTGTCAGCGCAGATAATGATTTTATGTTCGTCATAATGCATTATATCCAATGCGGTTTTGAACAATCTGACCAATTCATTATGCTCATGGAGAAGATTTTGCAATTGTTTGATAATTTCACGTTTAGTTGCAGTGTAAATTGTACAGTGGTGATTTAGTTCAACTGCCGAATCACCAATGAAATAGATCTGAAGGAATTTATGATCTTTGTTTTGTGGTGGTACCAAAGCGCCCGCTCGGTGGTGAATTTGCCCTTGAATCTGAATATTGGGATGCAATTTTGAAAAAATGGTTATTGTTCATTTTGATGATAGAGAGACGCCATTACCTTATAACTTGGATTGTAGCCTGGTTGTGCAAGCTTTAGGAAACTGTTCGATTGGACTGATTTTCCATATAGTAGCGAATACAATGGCTCTGGTGGATGAGCCAAAACGGGCAATTTAATTTTACCACCTGCACATCATAAGCCGGGGGTTTCCAATCGAAACTTCAGTGCATTGCAATGCTGACATACCACAGACAATGAACCAATAACAACGCAGCTATGATCTTTGTAGGGTGTTTCAGAATTGTATGCGAATGCAGCGCGATTCAAGTTTTCATTTGCGGTTCGTCTTCTATTATTTTGTCGGGCTTGAGGTGGGGTTTGTGCAGCGCGATGCTGTGCCATTCGGGCACGTGCCGATGCATTTAAATCTGCACTTTGCTCTTGCGTCCGACTATTACGGAAATTCTGACTATTTATTGCATTGCGCGAATGCCGTCCAAGTCTTGATCGTCTAACAGCAGGCATTATTTTGCTGGCCTTAGGTATAGAACATATAAATAACCGTCACGCCGAAGTGACAAAATTACTTATCTGTTTGAGATGGACAATTAGTTACTCCAAGTCTGATGCGCAATTTTATTTTATGAAATTTACTGTCTTGCAATGCTCAACTTTAAAATTCGACTTAAATTAAAAATATATGTTCACAATATTATGAATCATAGTAGAATAAGTATAAGGTAGTCTCGTCGCCAGCAGAATTGTTTCGGGTTTACAATTAGAAGTGAAAGGTTGTGTGCGGACGAATTTTTTGTCAAAACGTTAACCCTTGTGTTTTACAAAATGTTAAAAAAGTTTTATTTTAAAATTCGCATATTTTTTAGAATTAAGAAACTAAACAAAAAACTAAGTGTTCAAAAACAAAAACAAAGATTAGTATCTAACTCTACTACTCAAAATAAAATAATAAAAAAAAATCAAATGTTTGTATAGTGCATGCAATTTCAAACCCCATGAGCAGCATAAGGGTTAAACAACACACCCTTTTTCTGTCTCTTTCGCACTTTCAAAAAAAGCACCCTCTCACTCGCACTCATTGTAGTGCCCAATAGGGGAGTGACGTTGACGACGAGACTACCTTATATTTATTCTACTATGATTATGAATAACACCACATCGCTTACTATTGTACAGTAACAATTTTACATACAACTGTGTACAACCCTTGAGCCGCTAGCGACTTTTCCAGAAGGTTTTACCAAAATGTTCTTATGCTATAGCCTCCTTTTGTCAATTACAAAGTGTTTTTCACCAAATTAACCTTCCCAGTCGGACTTTGCAGTACGAAATCTACATGCTTTTCCTACCGAAGCGCTCATGGGGGAGGCTTCACCGTTCATGTAAAAGCCTCATACGCTTTTATACATAGGCTGCCGGGGTAATTCATGATGCCGACGCCGCTGCTCGTCTCAGTGTGAAATTCACGTGCAACGTTCATGGGGTAATACATGGAAAAATTAAAGCTGTGCAAAAAAATAAAAATAAAAAGTTTCGGCTGGACTGGGGTTCGAACCCGAGACTCTGTGGTTCTCAGTCCAGCCGCTTACACTATGCACCACGTAGCCAATTTGATTTACAACGCTTATATGCAGATAGATGCATAATGCTATTTCATTAGCACACTGCTCGGTAACTGCTTGGTAAAAAAAATCTCGAAAGGAAAAGGGGAATTTGTATTTTTCGATAAGCGCTTCTGCGCACTGAAAATCAACATTTGTTTACATCTTTAATTTTACTTTTAGAAAGTACCGTTAGATTAATCAAAAAATCTGGTATGCCATAAAGAAGTAGCAATCTGTTTACTTTTCGTAAATTTTTGTTGAAATTGCTTTTTTTTATTTTTGGCCTACGGGCCCGACCACTGTTCCGTGTCGTCCGAGTAAGTTGCCAGAAGCATACGGGCGTCTTTAGTGGGCGACGGAACTGGCAAGGTGTAAAGAAACGGACCAAGTTCACTTCGTTGGGGATTCCTGCGTGAATGTGCGCCAAGTTGGATCGTGAGTCCCTTACTGTCCCTAAATAGAGTCCCTTAATAAAGGATTTTAGGATGGCAAATTAGGGTGCAGGGAGAAGTTCCGTAATTTTTTAAAGGAGGCCCTCGTGTTACACGTTATCAAAGGCTTTTTTAACATCCAGGAAGACACCTACAGTGTGCAGTTTATGCTCGAGTCCGTAGGTGATGTGGTTGACCAGACGATGGTCTTGTTTGATGTTGAATTGATGTTGATGTATATGGCCTTCTACTTGTGGGAGTTTAAACACTCGACTAAGTAGAATCCGCTCGAACACTTTCGCCAAAGTGGACAGCAGGCTGATTGGGCGGTAGAAGTCAATTTGAGTCGGTGGCTTTTTTGGTTTTGGGATCATGATGATCCGAGCTTGCTTCCACTGCCTTGGGAAATGTCCTTGGCTTAGCATGGCGTTGAAAATTATTACCAGCGCTATAACTCCTTTGCGTGGAAGAGCCTTGGCCGCTCGATTGTCGATCCCATCGGGTTAAGTTTTTTTTTTTTAATTAAGCGCCTTTAGTTGCAGATTCTTGGAGATTGGAGCAGTTAAGATGTTTGCAACTTCGTCGCGATGTGAGGCGTCTGGAAGTTCAAAAGGATTGAAGGTAGCAGACAGATGTTCAGCAAAATCTCTTGCTTTTTCTAAGTCGTTCTTAAGCCAGTGGCCACTATGACTCTGAATTGGGGATTGGGCAAGTCTTTTAATTCCTTTCCTTAGCTTCCATATCGAGAGATCGCTGCAATTGTCCGGGCTAGCTTCCTCCAGCAGGGTATCGATGTTCTTTTGGCGGGTTTTCGCTAGCAACCTGTGCAGTCTGTTAGTAACGCTAGAAGCAGCTGCCTAGTTGCGGGATCGCCTGACACGATGAACTGCCTTCTGAGGTGCCTCCTATGATCCAGTAGTGCCCTTGCCTCCAGAATTAGTATATGCGCCTTTCTAGTAGGTGGGAGACTAGATTGGCGTTGAGGTGGTATAGATCGCTGGGCGGCTTCAGTTATTGTAAGAGTGAAGCTATCAACGTATACATCAAGATCGCTGCAGGTGGTTATTGGCACGTTGAGCACGGTGTGTGCATCGATGAATGACTTAAAAGTGGCAAGGTTGGCATGCGCCGGCATCATTTTGGGGACTCCTTTAAAGTATTGAGCTTCTTCATCTATTAGGAATAGCAACGAGAGGTGGTCAGAAGACAGCTCGGTGAGTACTCTAACGGAGACTTGTTGTTGTCTAAAGCTTTTTGAGATGCCAAAGTCAATTGCATTGGGGGTGGCGCTAGCACGAAAAGGGTAGCAGGAGGGTTACCCCATCACCTGTGTTTGGCATTCCAATCGCCTGCAGCAGGAAATTTAACTCCGAGCTGGAGCGTCGTGAAATCTGCTTCTGTCCACCTGGCAGCAGGAGGGCAGTACACCGAAGCAACGTTAAACCTCCCTCTTATTAAGGATAGCTCAATGGAGATGGCTTGAATGTACTCTTCCGAGATTGTGAAGGAGAGTTGATGGGAAATGCCCGACTTTACGAGGATCGTTGCGGCCCCATGTCTCTGATCATCAGGACGATCGGCTTTGTGCAATGTGAAGCCGAGAAACCTGAAGGTGAACCGCGAGCAGATGCGCTGACAACAGGAGAATAACAATTTTGTGTTGCTCAATGAATGCAATGACCTCATTTGCTTTCGAGCTTAGCCCATTGCGGTTCCAGCAGGATACTTTAAGCACACCCATTGTGGAGGGGAGAGGGGGAGGGACGCGTCTGCAGGATGTCTTGCATTACTGTCTCTACCAAAGACATCATCCTGTCGAGCCTCATTAATAGATTTTCTAGTTTAGCATCCAGAGAGGTATTTGCGGTGGAATGTGTTCGATTTTGCGGCTGCTATGACCTTCGATTGGTGGTTCTGCTTAAATGCTAGTTGCAGGTAATTACGGCATCCTCTGAGGTTTTCTCCTCATTCTCTGCAAATATGATGCTGTGTGCACTAAGCTTGTGTATGCCCATATTCCTGACATATATAACACTGATTGCTTGCGAAGCTTCTCCCAGTTCACTATGTGCCTGCAGACACAGCTTGTGCAGCAGCTTGTGGCTGTCGGCCTTCGTAACGTCCCCAAACCTCATGTTGAGTGGAAGCTACGTTGCCTTGTTACGAGGGGTAATGATGCGCATAACGCAGAGTTCCTCTCCCTGCAGGCACTCAATAATGTCCTCCGAAGGGACTTTGTTTTGAATGGTTCTCATTACCATGCGAAAGGGTCGGTCTTCTGGTAGCTGGTGGTGGTGAAAAACAGTTCCTTTTTCGCGGAATTGTTTGGCCACGAGTCTGTAGGCATCGGAGGAGTGGCACTGAATGGTGCAATCAGCAGAGTTTAGCGCTTTGATGGAGTAAGTGTTTCCAATAAGAATATCTAACTCGCTGCACAAGCAGAGTAGCTGACAACACCGGGAACCAAAATCCATGGGACCTTACTATATCGTGCTGCTGTTTGGACTTGTTCTGGACCTGAGCGTCCATTTAAAAGCGATTTGCATGATTAACAGAACATGCCTCGTACTGGATGCCAGAGAACACACACTGCCATTCAAGCTTGTTGTGAACGTCAATGGAGATCAGATCGAGGAGCCAATCTCGTTGTACTGCCGTCCATCGAACTAGCTCGCAGCCCTTCTCCACTTTTCAGTAATTGTGTTTGTTAACTTTTGCAGATTGTACAGATTGTATTTGAACTTTTTATATATACCATATTTTTTTAGATGGTTTGCAATTTTGGCTTCTTTTCACCCTTTGTTAATTGTTTTTGAGAGAAAATGTTTTACTTCTACGTTAACATATTTTTTTGACTCTCTTCAATCATTTTTGTAGCGCGTACGAATAATATACAAGAAAAATAAAAATGCTATTCATATTATTGATCTGTCAAGAAATGTTAAAAAATAAAAAGTGGTCAGTTTAAGATTTTTGCTCTTTATTTTTTGCCTATCAAATCAACCACTAAGCGTGGGATCGACTTTGTTCAATACCAAATAAATAAACCTTGCATTTGAAACTTATGCGGACTGAAGTGATATTTTCGGAATACATAACAATGTCGAAATATTAAGCAATATTTATATTTGTTATCATTTACATTTTATAAACTGACCATTGCCTCTTCGATTTTATTCTTGGTGACATGGTAAGTTTTAAGTTTTAAGGATAGTGCAATACATTTTGTCCTGATGTCCTGTAAAATCGGAAGCGATCCCTGTTTTCGTTCTGAACGAACGATCTTTTAAGCTCTTCCATAACATAACTTAGATATTTGTGGTAGAAATTATTAAATTAGCAACATAAGGAGACAAAAAATGCATGTTCTCGTAAAAGCTTGATTTCGACGACCTTATATAATATTTTAACAATTATACATAGTGCCTATATGAGCAAAGACTAACGAATTGGCAAAGACCGCGATGTACCATTCTTATCATTCCGACTTCCCTCAAACATAAATAACGTTGTACTTTAAACGTCAACTTTACTCCAATTATGAAAAATCAAACAAAAGTATCTCTTAACATGGTAAGGAAGATCTAAAAAATAAAAGGTATAATTGTATAAATGTTGTGAGTTTGACTTTAAAATATCCGGTACCCAATACTTTTTAAGTTACATTTAGATTTACATTTATACATAGTAAATATGGTATGGACTAAATAGAACAGCGAATGGAGCTCATTTTGTTATTAGCTATACAATTATAAAAATATCTTGTTTTAGGATAACGAATGATGCGAGAGAAGATGAGATGGAGGAAAATATGGGACAGGTAAACACAATGATAGGAAACCTCCGAAATATGGCACTGGATATGGGTTCTGAGCTGGAAAATCAAAACCGCCAAATCGACCGAATTAATCGCAAGGTAATTTTATTGTTGGACATTTTTATACCCTGTACCAAAGGTAAAAAGGTATTACATTTTTGTGCGAGTCCTAAATATTGATCAGGACCTCTAAAGGAGTCGATGTAGCCATGACCGTCTGTCCGCCTCTCTGTATTAACGCCTAGAACTCAGAGACTATAAGACACTACACTTAATTTTTCAAAATTAAAAAAATTGTCTTATGCCTTGTAGAATTGAACCCCATTGCTTACAAATCGAATTAAAAAACATTTGCATTACATGTAAATTTGTCTCCGCTCTATAGTTTTTTGCCCTCTTATTCTCTTTCTATCATATGATTTTGGCACGCGCCTTGTAATGGTATGTCTATCTGCCTAAATATGATTTAAGAAGTAGTGGCATTTGCTGATAATTTTTATAGTTTCATAATGAGGCACCTATAAATTTCTTTAGTTCAATGGCCTTCCTTATACTTTACTCGTTGGACTATTTTTTCAAATAATTATATGCGCAAATTAGATTTTTATGTTTTTGAAATAATTTTTAGCAAGGAAATGCGAAAAAATTTGAAAATTTATGGCAAAAATTATGCAAACTGTCAGGCCCGACGAAATCGATTCCCGCTTCGGTTTTAATGATTCAAGAAAACAAATTTGGCACTAATTAAGCATTGAAAACTATACCTTGAATATCCAGAAAACAGAAATAATAAAATTTTTTATGAATAAGAATTGGTTATATATGCTTTCCGCGACGTTCAATCTTATATAAAATACTTTTAAAACCGCTTGCCGCTTAGCTGAGCAGTACTATACTGGGCACCCACTAAATCGGGGGTACTGGCGATTGAGTCGAGCCGGTATATACTCTATCGCTCGTATATTGGAGTAAAATCTTCTGTCATCGAGGGATGCCCCATCAAAACCCCCCTCCCAGGCAGCCAAGCTGCCCCAAAATCCGTTCCGCGTCTGTGCCACGGTGAACGGCGGACCGGTATGGGTCCGAACCGCATGTTGGAAGTGCATCCTCACATACTAGTATGACTTTACCGCATTAATTAGACATTTAATTAAAGATTTGACAGCTTCATAGGGTTTAACACAAGCGACCAAGATAAGATATGTTACTTTTATTTTATTGGCTTATGCATTGACAATACATTAGCCTCGAAAATCGATGGGTCTCCTTCATATATACTAGATACGAAATTGGACCGAAAACAATATACTGCTCCTATATGCTGCTCTCTAATGTACTACTCTTCCTACGGCGAGATGCTTTAGTCGCGGAGGTTTCTACGACCAAAACGACTGCCAAGGGAGGCCAAGGGGCTCATAGAGGACATCGGCAGTTTGCTGGGGGACAGAATCTCCATCAAAAATCGTAACGTGCACAAGAAGCTGAAGGACCAGGCCAGCAGCTGCAGCTGCCCACTGATGGCATCCACCAGAGCAGCTCCTGTATCTTAGGGATGAAGGAGGTTCAATTAAGCCTAAACCACTGTATGGTAGCACAAAACCTGATGTCGCAAACAACGAAGGAGTGCGGAGTAAATCTTGCGGTGCTTAGCGAGAAATACAGGTTCAAGACCAGACGTAATTGGGCAGCCGGTAGTTTGGACGTTTGGCTTAGAAGCCCATTCCCATGTGTTCGCTTGAAGCGAAGGTAACTGGGGTGTCTACCTTGCTGCGACTATATCTCTAGCAGCAACTAGGTACACCGAAGCTTGGGGCTGGTACCCGGTAATGATTACGGGGACTTCAATGACTGGGCGGTGGACAAAACCACAGACAAATCATTGCTGTAGGCTTTGATATTGCGATCCTAAACTCACGGGGTAACATACTTTCTCCCTGGCTGGTGATGGATCAGTGGTCGACCTCCCATTTATGAATGGCTAGAAAGCGACACAGTACGTATGGGAGCACTGCTAGGTTTACTCAGCCAAAGATCATGCCGCCATATTTACCAACATGGTGACCCAGCCGAATCCTCCAGCTTCCGAGCCAAGACCGATGAGGAGCTACAGGGTGGACTTATTGGATGTCCGGCAATTTTTCAGCAGGGCGCTTCAAAGTTTTTTGAGCATACAGTGCACACTAAGCGCCCTCCATTTAATTGACTCTAACTTTGTTAATAAAATTAGTACAGACTTAAAATCTTAATTTTTAATTTACAAATTTGTTATGGACTTATAAAACACGATGCGCTTAATTTGTTATACCCTTGCAAGGTATTAAAATTTCAGTCAGAAGTTTGCAACGTAGTGAAGGAGACATTTCCGACCCTATATATATTCTTGATCAGGATCAACAGCCGAGTCGATCCGTCTTTATGTCTGTCCGCTTATACGCAAACTATCAGACCCTCAGTTTTAAAGCTATCTGAATGAAACTTTGTAGATGGTCTTCTATACACTCTCACTCGTACATAAGCCGAATCGGACGACTATATCATATAGCTGCTATAGAAACAATCGGAAAAATGTTCGAAAAAAATTATAACTATGTCAGTTTTCAACATATTTAATTCTAAATACCACTTAATATTATTTCAGAATTTCGGTTTTAATTTCATGAAAATCGGATAACTATATCTGCCATAGAAACAATCAGGAATATAATAGATAAAATAATAACTCCGCTGTTTCTTAACATATTTTCATCAAATTTAAGATTTGGCCAGAGAGATTTTAGAATTTTAATTTAAATTTCATAAAAATTGGACTATATCCTATAGCTTCCATACGAACAATTAGGGAAATAAAAAAAAAAATCATAACTTCCTGTTTCTCAATAAATTATTATCAAATTTGAGGTTTAGGAACTTATTATTTACTCTTCCTTACAACTTTCCTATCAGAATACTAGGGGTTTACGTAGTAAGCTCTCTAAATTGTGTTCGGATAGCCTTTCTTTTGTATCCCAGGTGATTGTATTTACTGAAACCTGGCTGAAGCCGGAGATCCTCTGCTCCGAAATTCTTCCAAGTAAGTACACAATTTACAGATTAGACCGTCTTCTCCAGCGTGGTGGCGGAGTTTTAATTGTCTTTGACTCCTGCCTCATCTCGGAACGAGTGGTATCTAATGACTTTTTGGACATCGAATTTATCAGCGTAAAGCTATCTCTTACAGGTAGTTGCATTTTTGTAACCTGCTCTTACATTACTCCTTCTTCATAAGAGCCAACTTATTGGAAACACCTTTCGGCAATTCAGGCAGTTTTCAATAGGCTTTCTGATAGGGACCAATTAGTGACTTTGGGTGACTTCAACATACCTGGAGCTCACTGGTCTTCTGATGGTGGGTCAAATGTCCTTTATACAGAGGCGCAGCATGACCTCTTAAATGGCTTGCTTGATTTATCATTATCTCAAGTTAACCATGTCTTTAATTCTTTAAACCGCTTACTGGATCTATGCTTTGTCTCCGATCCTGCAGGCGTAAACCTTATTAGAGTTCCTCCAATGACGCAACCTGAAGATCCTTATCATCATACTTTCGATGTGACTATCGACACTGGGACAGTTTTAGCAACAACATCTGGTAGTAGTTTAAACAGAGTCCGCTGTTTCCGTAAGGCTAACTATCAGAGGCTAAACACTTTTATAGCTGAATTTGATTGGTCTAATCTTTACACGAGTTCGAACATGGCAACAGCCGTTGATATCTTTTATAGTGCCATGAACTCATTCTTCTCTTTATGTGTTCCTGAAGCCTATCCGTCGGTCTCTAATAAACCACTTTGGTTTACCAAAGAGCTGACACGTTTAAAAAACGTAAAATCTAGGCCTTATAATAAATATAAACTCACTGGTTCATGAACGGCTTCCTTATCTTACCTTAGTGCTCGATCTAGCTTTACCGTGCTTAACGCTCAGTGTTACAAAAATTATCTGACTCGTTGCAAGGTCCAGTTCACGCAGGACCCTAAACAGTTTTATAACTTTGTTAACTCTAAACGTAAACCCACGTTGTACACACCCTCTCTGTCATTTAACAATACCACTGTAAATTCAGATCAAGAAATAGCAAATCTCTTCGCTGAGTTTTTTAAAACTACATGATCTCCATCGACATCTTCAAATCATACATTTTCTCCACTTGAAACATCTTTTGCAAATCCGTCATTTCTCCATGTCAGCATGGTTTTATGAGGCGTAGATCAACCACGACCAATCTTCTGGAACTAACCTCTTTCGTTATTAGGGGCTTACAACAAAACTCTCAAACCGACGTTATTTACACGGACTTTAGTAAAGCATTCGACTCGGTTAATCATTCTCTTCTGTTTAGGAAACTTGATTCAATGGGGTTTCCTAGTGATCTTCTTAAGTGGATTTCGATTTATCTAAGTGACAGGACCCAAAAGGTTCTGTTCAGAAACGTTTTATCCAATAGCCTCAGTGTCACTTCTGGCGTCCCACAGGGTAGCCACCTTGGACCCTGCTATTAACATTGTTTATCAATGACTTGCCGCTGGTTCTAACTAAATCCAGATACTCATGCATGCGGATGACGTTAAGCTTTGCTTGCAGTATAGGGGCAGTTCATGCCAATCAGACCTACAATCGGATCTTGACAACTTCCAAGCATGGTGTCATGCTAACGATTTACATCTCAACAACTTTAAATGCAAACTGATGACATTTTTGACGTGTCACTCTTCAGCTTGCCACTTAACGATTGCTCTTTGGAAAGAATTTCTATTGTCGATGATCTGGGTGTCCGCCTAGATCCTAAACTTTTTTTCAGAACATATTTCCTGTATGGTTAACAAAGCCAGAGGCATGCTTGGATTCATTAAAAGGTGGTCGAAGGAATTCGATTCTCCTTATGTCACGAAGACTCTCCTTACTTCGTTAGTTCGCCCTATATTAGAGTATGGTTCGTGCGTCTGGAGTCCTCAATTCGGAGTCCATAGTAGCCGCATCGAATCTGTCCAGAAAACTTTTTGCTTTTCGCAATCCGTGGCCTACCCTGGGATGCCAACCTCAGATTACCGTCCTACTCTAGTAGACTTCTCCTACTTAATTTACCTTCTTTAGCTAACCGTAGGACGATGCTTGGCGTCGTCTTTCTACATAAACTTATTAACGGGGATGTGGAGAGCCCCTACTTGCTAGGCCAGCTCAATTTCCATGTTCCCCATCTTTCATCTAGAACCTTTATTCCTTTGGTAGTTAACCATTGTAGGCGAGAGTTTGAAGTACATGAGCCCTTTAGGGTTTTATGTACAGATTATAATCGCCTTTTTAGTAGTATTAAAGGCATTGAAAGCCTTCAAAAACTTAAAACTGTACTGTTGGTAGAACTTGCTCGTAGTGTATCCTAATTTTTTCCTCGTCCTATTCTATTATTTCTTCTCTCGCATCTATCCAGAACGCGTTCCAATCAGACAGTGCCGTACGTCACACGTGGGACCCCGCGCGAAAAATAAAAGAAAAAAAAGTTATTCCAGAAGTTTGGTTTAAATTATATAATTTAATACTACAAGGGTATACAAACTTCGGTGAGCCGAAGTTATCTTCCTTTCTTGTATAGCCAAACAAATTGTAAAGAACCAAACTTACTGAACCCATCAGTATCAAAATATCCTTCACGGCTTTGATTGATCATAAACATGGATATGACTTCGAGCTAGGCTGTTTGAATGCTAAACTCTTTAGGTTTGCGGAGTTTCGGTACTGAAGGGAAAATATATCTCTTAGAGAAACTGATGGTTTTTCTCGAAGTTATTCAATGTTTACATACCGACAAGAAATGGAGCACCCTGTACAAAAAATGGTTCAAGAACATACGAAAAAATATTAATAGCTCATTTTTAAATTTTTATCTAACTATTATAAATAAAATTGTCAGAATTGTTTAGAGCCGATTGCCTGTCATTGACTAAAGAATGGACTAAAAGATAGAAGAAAAAAGCATCATAAATTAGAGGGACTTCATTAGTACCATCAGGCCACGCGGCATGAATGACTGGCTTATAGTTCAGCGCTTTAAAAAATAGTTCCTGGTTATTAGATGTTATCTTTTTTTTTTTTTTTTTTTTTTTTTTTTACGACCGAGTCCCAGCGAGGCCCACCTCCCGCCCAACCGACCGAGGGGCGCAGCCGCGTGACGTACGGCACGAACGCGTACTAGATAGACGCGAGAGAGGAAAAATAGAATAGAACGAGGAAAATTAGGATACACTACGAGAAAGTACTACAAGCAATACAGTTTTTAAGTTTTGAAGGTTTTCTACGCCTTCAATACTACTAAAAAGGCGATTGTAATCAGTACATAAAACCCTAAAGGGTTCATGTACTTCAAACTCACGCCTACAGTGGTTAACTACTAGGGGGATAAAATTTCTAGAAGAAAGACGGGGAACATGGAAATTGAGCTGCCCAAGTAGGTAGGGGCTCTCCACCTCGCCGTGAATAAGTTTATGTAGAAAGACGACGCCAAGCATCGTCCTACGGTTAGTTAAAGAAGGTAAATTAATTAGGAGAAGTCTACTAGAGTAAGACGGTAATCTAAGGTTGGCATCCCAGGGTAGGCCACGGAGGGCGAAAAGTAAAAACTTCTTTTGGACAGATTCGATGCGGCTGCTATGGACTCCGTATTGAGGACTCCAGACGCACGAGCCATACTCCAATATAGGGCGTACTAACGAAGTATATAGGGTCTTCGTTACATAAGAAGAATCGAATTCCTTCGACCACCTTTTAATGAATCCAAGCATGCCGGCGGCTTTGTTAACCATACAGGAAATATGTTCTGAGAACGAAAGTTTAGGGTCCAGGCGGACGCCTAGGTCATCAACAATAGTAATTCTTTCCAAAGAGCAATCGTTAAGCATATACGTGGCAGGGAGAAAAGTGGTGCGAGAAAATGTCATCAGTTTGCATTTAGAACTGTTGAGATGTAAATCGTTAGCATGACACCATGCTTGAAAGTTATCGAGATCCGATTGTAGGTCAGATTGGCATGAGCTGTCCCTATACTGCACGCAAAGTTTAACATCATCAGCATACATAAGTACTCTGGATTTGGTTAGAACCTGCGGCAAATCGTTGATAAACAATGTAAATAGTAGTGGTCCCAGGTGGCTACCCTGTGGGACGCCAGAAGTGACACTGAGGCTATTGGATAGAACATTTCTGAACAGAACCTTTTGGGACCTGTCACTTAGATAACTCGAAATCCACTTAAGAAGATCACTTGGAAACCCCAATGAATCGAGTTTCCTAACCAGAAGAGAATGATTAACCGAGTCGAAAGCTTTACTAAAGTCCGTGTAAATGACATCGGTTTGAAAGTTTTGTTGGAAACCCCTAATAACGAAAGAGGTGAGTTCCAGAAGATTGGTTGTGGTTGATCTTCGCCTCATAAAACCATGCTGACATGGAGAGATGACGGATCTGCAAAGATGTTGCAAGTGAGAAGTGATTACTTTCTCGAAAAGTTTGGGGATTGCCGATAACTTAGAGATACCTCTATAGTTACTGGCATCCGACTTGCTACCTTTTTTGTGGAGAGGAATGACAAATGATTCTCTCCAAATAAGGGGAAATTCTGAGGATTCTAAAGATAAGGTAAACAATTTTAGAAGGGGGCTACACAGCGTCTCGGAGCAATACCTTAGCATAGAGCCCGGTATTCCATCAGGACCTGGTGAATATACTGGCTTAACACGTTGAAGATCAAGAATAAGTGAGCTTTCGTTTAAAATAGGACTGAAGATAAGGTTCGAACTGGGCATAGCTGGAGAAAATGAATGATCTGAAGATGTTGAGGGAGAATATGTGGTTTTAAAAAACTCAGCGAAGAGATTGGCTATTGCTTGATCAGAATTTACAGTAATATTATTAAATGACAGCGAGGGAGGGTACAACGTGGGTTTACGCTTAGAGTTAACAAAGTTATAAAACTGTTTGGGGTCCTGCGTGAACTGGACCTTGCAACGAGTCAAATAATTTTTATAACACTGAGCGTTAAGCACGGTAAAGCTAGATCGAGCACTTAGATAGGATGAGAAAGCCGTTCTTGAACCAGTACGTTTATATTTATTATAAAGCCTAGATTTTACGTTTTTTAAACGTGTCAGCTCTTTGTTAAACCAGAGTGGTTTATTAGAGACCGACGGATAGGTTTCAGGAACACATAAGAAGAAAAATGAGTTCATGGCATTATAAAAGATATCAACGGCGGTTGCCATGTCTGAGCTCATGAAGAGATTAGACCAATCAAATTCAGCTATTAAAGTGTTTAGCCTCTGATAGTCGGCCTTTCGGAAACAGCGGACTCTGTTTAACCTACTACCAGATGTCGTTGCTAAGACTGTCCCAGTGTCGATGGTCACATCGAAAGTTGGATGATAAGGATCTTCAGGTTGCGTCATTGGAGGAACTCTACTTAGGTTTACGCCAGCCGGATCTGAAACAAAGCATAGATCCAGTAAGCGGTTTAGAGAATTAAAGACATGGTTAACTTGAGATAAGGATAAATCAAACAAGCCATTTATAAGGTCATGCTGTGCCGCAGTCAGGAGAATATTAGACACACCGTCAGAAGACCAGTGAGCTCCAGGTATGTTGAAGTCACCCAAAGTCACCAATTGGTCCCTATCAGAAAGCCAGTTGGAAACTGCCTGAATTGCCGAAAGGTGTTTCCAATAAGTTGGCAATTCCGAAGATGGAGGAATATAAGAGCAGGTAACATATATACAGCTGCCTGTAAAAGATAATTTAACGCATATGAATTCAATGTCCAGAAATTCGTTAGATACCACCTGTTCCGAGATGAGGCAGGAGTCAACGGCAATTAAAACTCCACCACCACGCTGGACAATACGGTCTAATCTATAGATTGTGTACTTACTCGGAAGAATTTCGGAGCAGAGGATCTCCGGCTTCAACCAGGTTTCAGTAAATACAATCACCTGAGATGCGAAAGAAAGACTATCCGAATACAATTTAGAGAGCTTACTGCGTAAGCCTCTAGTATTCTGATAGGAAAGTAGTAAGGAAGAGGTTAGTTTTTTGGGACAGAAGGTACGGCAGTGGACTCTGAGGATTGAGACGGCCTGGGCAGTTGTACTCCCGCAGGCCGTGTTCTCTTCTTTCGAGCCTCGTACTCCTTAACTATTACGTACTCGGGCCAGAAGTCACCCGAGCAAATAGTGTCAAAGAGTTGGGTTGAGACATTTATCTTAAAAGATGAAATGTCTCTGGCATACGAAAATTGAAATTTTTCCACCTTGATATGTCCGGCTTGGGTTTTGCCTTGTATAAAGGCTAGAACATCTTCCGATGCGAGATCAGGGGCAAGCCTCGAAACAAATATTGTTTTCGAAGGTGGGACTGCTGTGATGGGCTTGCGTAACGAATTGTTACCAACTACGGCCGGTATTCCGGGCATTGTTGGACCCTGGGTTGATTTAGCTACGGAGATTTGCGGAGCCAAAGATTTGGGCTCCGCATCGGACACCACGGATATTTATTATTATAATATTATAAATACCAAATGCAGCATGCGAAAACATATTGCGTACATTTTACATACATAATCGTTATGCCTTTGAGGCGAATCAGCTTCCAGTGACAAAAAACACCAATTTCTATAAAAAAAAATCTGGACGCTAAACGCGTTAGTCAATCGATGCGATTTTTGACCAAAATTTAGACCTCTACATAATAAAGATTCTATTTCATTTAATATCGGATATTTTAATGTTTACTATTTTTTTGTCGATTTTTGAAACTCTAAGAATCTCCTCATTTTTTCCTAACGGCAAAAAAACACTGATCTAAGTCAATTAGCAATATGAAAATTTATCGAGGGAATCCTGATACTTTAAGGATTCATATGGTGATTTTACTAAAGCTCTAGGTCAATGCTAAAAAAAGTTTCATTAGCCTAAAGTAGGAATAATAATTCCAACAAATTGTACACAAGCATTGAATTCATTCTATCGCACTGTCTCCCTTTCTCCCTCTGACTCTGTGTACTACAATTCAATACGTTCAAGCCGCTGGGCTTTGGGAAAGTGGAAGGGGGAGTTGTCATCTATACATATATAAAACTGAGAACTGATTATCGTGAAGATTAAGTTATGGCTGATTATTCTTTCTTGTTAAAAAAAAAGTACTGATATGTGTCAATTAACAATAGGAAATTTTATCGAGTGAATTATAATACTGAAAGGGATTTATATGGTAGTTTTTCTGAAGCTCTAGGTCAATTCTAAAAAAGCCTTTCGCTTAGGGAAATTATTCACCGCAAGCAAAGCTGCGGGCAACTTGCTAGTACATATATATTCTCCTCGTTTCTAAGTCAGAACGGGTCAGATCGGATGATTATCAAATTTACTTGATTATCGTTTTTTTTTCGATTTCGATTTGCTCGAAATTGTTCGGATTAGAGTTCAGGTTCCGGAGTTATCGACCTATCCCCAAATCTAAATTTGTAAAAAAAGCCTTTACATTTCATTTCGGACAGACAAAGTTCCATGTTTTACTAAATTCTCTATAATTATACGAATCAGAGAATAAGAGCACCGATTTCCGTTTCAAAATCAAACTCGGTAAGTTACTGTTATTTTACCAATATCTTATTATAATAATTTTAATACCTGACAAGCCGAAACCAACCTGTCGATTTCTCAGCTTGGTTTAGAGCAGGGATGCCCAAACGCTGCTTACGACGGAGCAAATTTCAATACATTCAAAAGAAAATACCAGCACTAGTAAAGAAATTTTCTTATTTCAATGACACTGAAAAAATTAGGGAGATACATTTTTATAATAAAGACACTTGTGAAATAACAATGAAAATTTAAAATTTATGCATATGAATATGGATGATACGCATTATTTAATTTAAATTTAAATGCTACGTGATGTTTACTTGTCAAATGACGCGCCGACAATGCAATAACTGAAAGCAAATACTCAAAATTCAATTATGTGAAATACATTTATTGCAAAACTATATATGTATTTGAGTGGGCATTAATTTAGTTATTTGGAGTTCTTTGGCCTGAGAAAATTGCAATACATTTTAAGCATTTGGCGATGTTTGTGGGCATCTTTAACTTTATTTGCAAATAAAATGTTCCATTTTATGTATTTATCATTTATTAAGCCGTATACGGTACACATATTATGTGATTGTTAGCGTTGATTCTGTAAACACTTAACTATCTGGAAAACCGAAATAAATTTAGTATATTGTGGGGTATAGCGGGAAATTTATTCAGTGGGGATTTACGAAATAAATTGTTAAGCCCTTATGCCTTCGTTAGGCGTATGTGAAAATA
Source organism: Drosophila anomelani (assembly GCA_035045905.1). Classification (NCBI taxonomy): domain Eukaryota; kingdom Metazoa; phylum Arthropoda; class Insecta; order Diptera; family Drosophilidae; genus Drosophila; species Drosophila anomelani. The sequence goes on along the minus strand of JAWNOO010000082.1, from coordinate 230,738 downwards.
ATTTGAAGAAAAAACTATTTCATTAGATAAGCTTTAATGAAATTCCGAATGCCAGTTCTTCAGGGATATTTTTTTACTCGCGTGAGCGAAGGAAAATAGATAATAGAGCGAGGAAAAATAAGGATACAATACTGGCTAATTTTACAAGTAATAAAGTTAAAAATTTTATTTTTTTGTAATTTCAAGTCGTTCCGAGAAAAACTGACAGAGATAGAATTTTTTTAACGCTCCGACTCGGAGCCCCGGGCGCATAGCATGTATATGCAAACGGACACATTTTTCTCAACATTTTCTGAAAAAAGTCGGTGTCACGAAATTCTCGGAAACTATGCAACCGATCGGTTTGAAATGCACACACATGCTTAACTAGTTTTTGCTCCCCCCAACGTGCTTCCTTTTCCCATTTTTGTTTTGAGGCCGATTTTACAGATTTTTAAAGTCAGATTTTCCGTGCAAAAAAAAAAAGATTGTAAAAGCGTTCTCAAATCCCCAAAAAATTAAAAAAAATAACGCTGGGGGATAAATCATCTTTCTTTTATTTAAGTTTATTTGGATTTTTGATTTGCGACAATTCGTTTTCGAGAATTTCTTGATACCGCAAAGCCCATTTTCAAAACAGTGCACAGTGGGAATTTTCCCTGTTCTTGTGGTATCTTAAAAACAAACAAATTTTTAAATTCTGTTTTTTTTAATTAAGTTAATAATAAAGAAAGGAAGATATTTTGAAAAAATGGGCGTGGTTCCGCCTTTTTTAAATCGATTTTTAATTTCTTTTTTATGGTAAAAATTAAAAAAAAAAATTGGTTGCCTGTAAAGTCGGTATACGGGCGAAAGTTTTACGTGACAACGATAATAATGGTAAAATAATTTTAATGTGAATATTCATTCGTATAGTAGGAAGAAGGATGAAATAATAGTAACTATTTAAAACATTTATTTATACAAAGAATTATATTTAAAACATTAATTTATACAAAGACGTGAATTGAATTTTTGCGATGGACGAAACTACCTTCACATTATCACAACACAATCGTTTTACAATTAACTGGCAACGTGTAAACATGTATGCAGGCGCCTAAGCGAAATAGAAGCGCAAGACATGAACCGGTGTGTATGCCTATCTCTCTCGCTCTGTCTCTCTCGCTCTTAGGCGGGCTAACTGTGCTCGAGTGGAAGGGACGCGTGCCTTTCACTTTTTATGTCTGTCTCTCTCGCTCTTAGGCGGGCTAACCATGCTCGAGTGCAAGGGACGCGTGCCTCTCACTCGCGCTCATTGTGAGCACATAACGTGACGCGGAGCGTAACGCAGTTTCTTGAAGTGTCACCCGACGGTGTCACGTCAAAAAATTGTTTTCTTTTTACGACAACAACGGTAATTGTATACATTTTGTAAAAAATGGGCGTGGTCGGACTCTTTTTTTGCGAGAAATCGCAGGGAATTTGCTCTGTTTTTGTGGCAATTATTCCAGCAGCACCGCTTTGCTAATTGAAAACTTCCGTGTAATTTCCCAACAGCTGACTTTAATTGATGGTATTTTAATACTGGAGTGGAAAAATACCATTTTTGGTATGTAAGATAAGACTTTGGTATATTCTCAATACGGTAAGACTTCAATATCCAACATTTAAAAACTTTTAAAAAACACATTAATGCCACAAAAACAGGGCAAATTCCCCAGTGTGCAGTGGGCTACAAAAACAGCAGCCATGGGCATACTTCCTGGTATTTTATTGTATACTTTTGGACAAAAATATTAGAAACTATAACTATTCAGATAAACTTTACTGCGATAGTGTGCATTATCGCAGAGCTGAGAAAAAAATTCAAAAAATCTGCTATTTTTTTACCAAAAAACCAGCATAAGACCTTAAGAAGATCACTAGGAAACGCGATTAAATCAAGTTTTCTTACCAGAAGAGAAGGATTAACCGAGTCAAAAGCTTTACTTAAGTCCGTATTAATAACATCGGCTTTACGTTGGCAGCCCCCAATAATAAAATCATTTCGTAATGTTCCAAAAGATTAGTCGTATTGGATCTTCGCCTCATAAAACAATGCTTACATGGAGAGATGACGGATCTGCATAAATTTTGCAAATGAGGAGTGATAACATTCTCGAAGAGTTCGGGATAACCGATATCTTAGAGATCCTCCTATTGTTATTGGCATCCGATTTGCTACCTATTTTGAGGAGAGGAATAGCAAATGATTCCCTCCGAATAGGAGAGGATTGTAATATGCACATATAAATATATCCGACATACGCAACCAATTGCACCTAAACATATTTAAATGCATTGAAGGGTTATACAACCCAAGGCCAGGTCATAAACCTCAGCCGAAATATGAATCCCTCGTTGCGCATTTGCACCGCTCGCAGAAAGTGCAAGTGTCAGCATAAATGCACCACGAGCGGACCTTACGTATGCATGTGCATATACCTCCGCGCTCCAGACTAAGCGAGCATAGCTATATACTTAAGAATACATAGCCGTCCTCCGCTGCCGCTGTTGGCAGCGCGGCTATCATATTTAGCTTTCATTAGCCCTTAAGTAAATTTATAAAACAAGAATGAATGACGAGCTCAGAGCGGCAACAACGGCTGCTCTGCGCCTAATTATAAAATTATAAAAAACCTTTTAAAACCTTTTAACAAATAAATAAGAAAGAAATAATAAGAAACTACATGATGTTGGTTTACTAATGGGATCGTACTGCGACGGTGGAGTAAAATACTACATGGCGACCGTGACAATCTGCAATCTTCGTGAGTGACATCGTTGGACAACTAAAAAAAAAAAAAAAAATCTGCAAGTTTAAAAATACGGACTACTTAATTGGAACCAACCACCGGGCGGAATCTATCTATTACATGGCACCAAGGAAATTGACAGTCGCAAGAGCCGACGAGGAAGAGAAAACAAAGGATCGCAGTGAGTAGAGTGTGATGTGTGCTAAACGTAGTGGTGTGGTAAAAAGATTAAAGGCCAGAAAGGCCGAATTACTGAAACTACTAAATAGCGAAAGTAATGTGAAGTGGAACGACTCGGTAAAAATCCATGCCGAAGTCGAACACATAAAAAAGTTACTGAATGAGAAAAAAAATCTAACCACAGCCACACACACATCCACCTACACTGCAATTAAAAACCTTGCGCAGCCTAATAATAAAAAAAAAACAACTCCGCCACAGAAAATAGAAATACCAAAATTGGAAAAGCAGTGTCCCAAGGACTGCCCGGGACCTCTGGAGAGCCCGTTCTGCGAAGCAACCTGCTTGAAGCCTGTGCGATGACCAGCACCGGCACCGCCTGAGCCCATAGGCCCAGGACAACAGAAGCCGAATAAACAAGCGTGAGGGGTAGGCCGCCTCTTATGCCAACGAGGGAGCGTCAGCATAGCCAGGAAGGCGACGACCAGCTGACGCAGTGGACTTCGGAAGAAGAAACACATTACAACAGCCTGTGCAGCCAGCACCGGCCACGTCTTGCCATCCCAGCAAGACCGCGGGAAAGGACCAACAACGCTTCCTAGAGCGTGTATTTTTAAAAAAAAACCCATGCACTGCGTTGCATAATTTTTTTGCTTGCACTACGATGCAAATTTTTTCATTTACTTTATAAAAATTATTGTAAAATTGAGCGACATCAAAGTTGCCCGATTAGCGCGTGGCCTGAAAACCATGCAAAAGCTAGGCAGGTTTCATATGTTAATTTAAAATTTAAAATTTTCTTAAAATACATGAGCCAACATACATGGCAAATTAATTATAGAGTTGACAACCAAATCACTGTTAGTAGAAAAACACCCAACATGGGTTTAGTTGACGTTAAGGAAGTGGATTCCACTGCCAACGTTATAAATAAGATAGAATCGAAAACTATAAACAATGATTTAACCAATATCTTTCTGGCCATAATCGTATTTATTATGAGCGCATTTATATTATATAAATTATACATATTTCATAACAAATGTGTATCGAAGAGAGCTATAAGCAGAAGCCAGGCAAATGATCTGGATAAGATATAAATGCGCTGATAATAATGTTTTTCTAAATAATGTATATCCATGAAATGACATATAGTCAAGAAAAACTTTGAACAAATATATAAATAAAAAAAAAAAAAAAAAAAAAAAAAAAAAACAAAATCGATTTAATAATATATATATGACAGTGTCTGCATTGTAATGGACTGGAGTGAAATATATGACAGATTGAAAGCAATAAAAGTTGAGTTTGATAAGTCATATAAATCATTGACACAGAACCGTCAAATCCAGCCACCTACGGTAGAAAGACATACAGGTATATTAGTGGAGTGTTTCAACGAAGCACGAAAACTAATACATGAGCAGAGAGATAGGTTAACTAACGATCATTGGTCTAAGGTATCAAAGTACCTAACCAAACTTCGAGCAAATCTAATCTCTATCAAACAGAGGTTTGAACTAGACATATATGTCCCTACTATCCTCAATACTTCGGCATCCGTTGTAAATAACGACGTGCCAGCCGGTGACGAGGAAGTGCAAGAAGTAGAACAGGATCAAAATCCCACTGAACCTGGTGAACTAGAACAGGAGAAAGAACTAGAAGAAGAAATAGAGATAGAAATAGATTTCGACCCCAAGGTTAAGGAAGAAGATTTAATCAACCTCACCATTCCTGCTGTGTTCATAATACCAGAGGAAGAAAAAAAAGAGGAATCAGATTCACTGTCCTCTCCTGATATCCTGTTAAGCTCGTTGGACACAATAATCAGCATAATGGCGGATCCTGCTGCACAGCGAGCCTACATAAAGGACATATCAAATGCCATACCCGAATTTAATGGACAAAAAATCCATTTGCAAAGATTCGTAACTGCCTTAAGGCTAGTAGACTTAACGAAAGGTAATTTCGAAGAGCTAGCCGTCGAGGTAGTCAAGTCAAAGATAGTAGGATCAACCTTATACAAGGTGCAAAATGAAACTACTATTAAAGCTATAATCGACAAACTTAATGCCACTATCGTCGGTGAAACATCCGATGTAGTTAAGGCTAAACTGGCAAAAACTATGCAGAAAGGTAAAACTGCTGAAAAATTTACCAATGAAATTGACAACCTACGAAAGCTCCTAGAAGCTTCGTATATTGACGAAGGCCTTTCGCCTGAACACGCTGACAAATTCAGCACAAAGGAAGCCATCGCCACAATGGTTAAAAATTGTGAGCATGGCCGACTTAAAACGATATTAGAAGCAGGCAACTTCACAACAATGAATGAAGCTGTCACTAAGTACATACACTGTAGTACTGAAATGACAGGTAATGCCAATTCTATATTGTACACCCAGAGAGGAAACAACTATCGCGGTAATAATTATAGAAACAATTATCGCGGTAGAAACAGCAATAGAGGTAATTATCACAACAACGGATATTACCAGAACAACGGATATAACCAAAACAATGGTTATAACCGAAATAATAACTATAATAATCAAAACAACAATTATTATAGAGGAAATAACAGTGGTGGAAACAACCGCGGCAGAAACAACCGCGGCAGAAACAACCGCGGCAGAAACAACCGCGGGGCAAACACCACCAATAGCAACAATGTCCGAGTCGCCCTAGGGAACTCGGGAAACATACAAAACCCTTCAGGTGTTTAGAGCCAACAACTAGCTCAATAAAAACAATCAATCTTAACCTAAGTATCTTTATAAAAATCAATAATGAAAGAACAGGTACATCTTATACACTGTTACTTGATACTGGTGCAGATATATCGATATTAAAGGAGAACATAGATCAATTTGAACACGTTAATGATCAAATTCATACCCAAATATCGGGAATTGGTAAAGGAACAATTTCTTCAAAAGGCTTAGCCTCAATAGAACTCACTACAGGTAAATACATAATTCCGCACGACTTCCATTTAGTCAATCAAAATTTCCCAATACCTAGTGATGGCATACTAGGAATAGATTTTATAAAACAATATAATTGCCAACTAGACTTCACTCAGAGTGGCGACTCACTGATTCTTCGCCCAAATAACTTAAATTATCCAATTAAATTACAAATACTTCATACTTGTGAAAATAATGCCACAGTACTCCCAGCCCGTTCCGAAGTTGTCCGTGAAATACAAATTCCCTCAGTAAAAAATCAAATTCTGATATTAAATCAAGAAATTGAGGAAGGAATTTATATCGCAAATACGATATCAAATCACACAAACACTTATGTCCGTATTATTAACACAACAAATACCAATAAAATTGTAAATTTAAATAAAATTAAATACGAAACACTAAACAATTATGATATAATAAAAGAAAGTAACGAAGGAATAGATGAATTCGTTATGAAAAAACTAACCAAAAATTTCCCGCCTTTATTTAAAAACCAATTAAAAGATTTATGCACCAGATATACAGATATATTCGGACTGGAAACCGAATCGATAACAACAAATAATTTTTATAAGCAAAGACTTAGAATGAAGGATGATGAACCCGTATATATTAAGAACTATAGAAATCCTCACAGCCAAGTACAAGAAATTCAAGCTCAAGTTCAAAAGTTAATAGATGATAACATAGTTGAGCCATCAGCCTCAGCCTACAATAGCCCACTTTTATTAGTTCCGAAGAAGTCCCTTCCGGGCTCTGATACGAAAAAATGGCGATTGGTAATTGACTATCGTCAGATCAATAAAAAACTCTTATCCGACAAATTTCCGCTTCCTAGAATTGATGATATTTTAGATCAACTAGGTAGAGCAAAATACTTCTCATGCCTTGACTTAATGTCAGGTTTTCACCAAATTGAACTTGAAAAAAGTTCCAGGGATATAACGTCATTTTCAACGAGCAATGGCTCGTATCGCTTCACGCGATTACCATTTGGCTTAAAAATAGCCCCAAATTCATTCCAGAGAATGATGACTATCGCCTTCTCCGGATTAGAACCGTCACAAGCATTTCTTTATATGGATGACTTAATAGTTGTAGGATGTTCCGAAAAACACATGCTCAAAAACTTAACTGATGTCTTTGAGAAATGTAGGCAACATAACTTAAAGCTACATCCTGAAAAATGTTCATTTTTCATGCATGAAGTCACATTTTTGGGACATAAATGCACTGATAAAGGAATCTTGCCTGACGATAAAAAATATGACGTCATCCAAAATTATCCAGTCCCGCATGATGCGGACAGTGCTAGAAGATTCGTTGCATTTTGCAATTATTATAGAAGATTTATAAATAACTTCGCTGAATACTCCCGTCACATAACACGATTATGTAAAAAAGATGTAAAATTCGAATGGACAACCGAATGTCAAAACGCATTCGATCATCTTAAATCAGCATTAATAAATCCAACTCTGTTGCAATACCCCGATTTTAGCAAAGAATTTTGTATAATCACAGATGCGAGCAAATACGCTTGTGGAGCAGTCCTAACTCAAAATAAAAACGGACTACAGCTTCCAGTTGCATACGCATCAAGATCCTTCACAAAAGGAGAAAGCAACAAAAGCACTACAGAACAAGAGTTAGCAGCTATTCATTGGGCAATAACTCATTTCAGACCATATATTTATGGTAGACACTTCACTGTCAAAACAGATTACAGGGCACTTACCTATTTATTTTCAATGGTAAACCCTAGTTCAAAACTAACACGTATGAGGCTTGAGTTAGAGGAATATGATTTTACGGTAGAATACCTGAAGGGGAAGGATAACTTTGTAGCTGATGCGTTATCAAGAATAACCATCAAAGAATTACAGAACATTACTGGCAGTATATTAAAAGTCACTACGAGAAATCAAAGTAAACAGAAAACTTCCTGCGCAGGAAATAAACAAGAAAAAGTAGATTTGCTACCGCAAAGTCTTACTAATGCTTCTAAGCCCAACGTATACGAAGTCATTGTAAATGACGAGGTACGAAAAGTAGTGACCTTGCGAATAACAGACTCTCTATGTTTACTAAAACAAGGGAAAAAAGTTATAGCAAGAATTGACGTTAGCGATATGTACACCAATGGAACCCTTGACTTAGGTCAGTTCTTCCAAAGGCTTGAAAAGGAAGCCGGTATACGCAATATCAGCCAACTCAAAGTGGCACCGAGCGAAAAGATCTTTGATACAATCTCAATAGAATCTTTTAAAATTATGGGCAATAAAATATTACAATCTTTAAGAGTAGCGCTACTCAAGCCGGTGACCCTATTATCAAATATTGATAAAGATAAAGAAGCAATACTGTTTACATTCCATGACGATCCAATACAAGGAGGTCACACTGGCATTACAAAAACCTTGGCCAAGGTCCAGAGACACTACTACTGGAAAAATATGTCTAAAGACATAAAAGAGTACATAAGAAAATGTCCAAAATGCCAAAAGTCTAAAACTACTAAACACACAAAGACTCCTTTAACTATTACAGACACCCCAATAAATGCATTCGACAGAGTGATAGTGGACACTGTTGGTCCGCTTCCAAAATCAGAACACGGTAATGAATATGTAGTCACTTTAATATGTGATTTAACAAAATATTTAGTAGCCATACCAGTTGCAAACAAAAACGCAACAACTGTCGCAAAAGCAATATTCGAATCTTTTATTCTGAAGTACGGTCCAATGAAGACGTTCATTACGGACATGGGAACAGAATATAAGAACTCCATTATAAATGACCTGTGCAAATATTTAAAAATTGAAAATATAACATCTTCAGCACACCACCACCAGACAGTCGGAACAATAGAAAGAAGCCATAGAACTTTAAATGAGTATATACGATCTTACATATCGGTAGATAAAACCGACTGGGACGTTTGGCTTCAATATTTCGTTTTTTGTTTCAACACGACCCCCTCTATGGCACATAATTATTGTCCATATGAATTAGTTTTTGGTAAGACAAGTAATCTACCAAAACACTTTAATAGTATAGATACCATAGAACCTATATATAATATAGACGACTACGCTAAGGAGAGTAAGTATAGATTAGAAGTAGCCTATAAAAGAGCTAGAATTATGTTAGAAGAAAATAAGAATAGAAATAAATTACTATACGATCAGAAGGTAAGGGATATAAGTATATCCGTGGGTGATCAGGTTTTATTAAAAAATGAAACTGGTCATAAGCTAGATTTTAAATATACAGGCCCCTATAAGGTAGAACATATAGGAGATAGGGATAACATAACAATAATAAATAATAAAAATAAAAAACAAATAGTACATAAAGATAGATTAAAACAATTTATTTCATAATCAATTTTTCTATTTTCATATATATATCATTCATGGAAATACATAAAATAAACAAAAAAAAAAAAACAAAAAAAAAAATAAATTAATTAATTAAAAAAAAAAAAATCGTAAAACTCAAAACAAAAAAAAAAATAATATCTTTAAATTTCGTAAATTATATACTAGAAAATAACTTCATTATATTACGTTATTTTTCAAAAGGAGGGAGATGTAATATGCACATATAAATATATCCGACATACGCAACCAATTGCACCTAAACATATTTAAATGCATTGAAGGGTTATACAACCCAAGGCCAGGTCATAAACCTCAGCCGAAATATGAATCCCTCGTTGCGCATTTGCACCGCTCGCAGAAAGTGCAAGTGTCAGCATAAATGCACCACGAGCGGACCTTACGTATGCATGTGCATATACCTCCGCGCTCCAGACTAAGCGAGCATAGCTATATACTTAAGAATACATAGCCGTCCTCCGCTGCCGCTGTTGGCAGCGCGGCTATCATATTTAGCTTTCATTAGCCCTTAAGTAAATTTATAAAACAAGAATGAATGACGAGCTCAGAGCGGCAACAACGGCTGCTCTGCGCCTAATTATAAAATTATAAAAAACCTTTTAAAACCTTTTAACAAATAAATAAGAAAGAAATAATAAGAAACTACATGATGTTGGTTTACTAATGGGATCGTACTGCGACGGTGGAGTAAAATACTACAGGATCCCAAAGATAAGGTAAACTATTTAAAAAGGGGAGCCGATATTCCATCGGGACCTGGTAATATACTGGCTTAACTCGTTGAAGATTAATAATAAGTAAGCTTTAAAGATGGGATCAATTAAATTCTGATATTAAGGTGTTTAGCTTCTGATAGTCAGCCTTTCGGAAACAGCGGACTGTGTTTACTCTTTGAGCAGATTTTATAACTAAAACTAATCGAGAGTCACTTTGAAAGTTGGACGGTAAGGATCTTCAGGTTGCGTTATTGGATGAACTCTAATTAGATAATTAAATAAATTAGTTTAGGGTCGAAGACGAAGCACAGATCAAGTAAGCTGTTTCAATAATTAAAGACATTAATAAGGTCTTGTTGTGCCGCAGTCAAAAGAATATTTACACACCATCAGAACACGAATGAGCTCCAGGTATTTTAAGGTCACTAAATGGTCTCTTTCAGAAAGCCTTTTTGAAACTGCCTGAATTTCGGAAAGATGTTTCCAATAAGTTATCTCTTCAGAAGATGGAGGAAAAGATAGTTTAACACATATAAATTAAATTTCCCAAAAATTATTAGGAAAATACCGCCTACATTGTGTACTTACTTAGGAGCAGGGACCGCAAATAAGACTTATGAGTTCAAAAAAAATTGAACCACAAAAAGCCTTTGCGGGGAGTGGGAAAAGGACACATATACCATTTTTTAACGGTGAATCCGAAAACACAATAAACTTTTAATACCGATTTATATTTTAAAATTGAAATTTAACTCTTAGATTTAATTTTTATAATAATTATTAAGAATAAGAATTATTTTTCAATTTTTATAAAAAAAATTAAAAATAAAAATTATTATTCAATTTTTATGCCCTTGCAGAGTATTATAGTTTCAGTCAAAAGTTTGCAACGCAGTGAAGTAGGCATCTCCGACCCTATAAAGTATATATATTCTTGATCAAGATCAACAGCCGAGTCGATCTAGCCATGTCCGTCTGTCCGTCTGTCCGTTTCTACGCAAACTAGTCCCTCAGTTTTAAAGCAATCTGAATGAAACCTTGCTTTTGTCGGAACGGGCCGGATCGGATGACTATATCATATAGCTGCCATAGGAAAGATCCGAAAAATTTTCAAAAAAAAAATTATAACTTTGTCAGTTTTTCACATCGGTTCGGTTTCGGTTTAAATTTCATGAAAATCGGCTGACTATATCCTATAGCTTCCATAGGAACAATCAGGAAAATAAAAGAAAAATACATAACTTTGTCAGTTTTCAACATATTTTCACCAAGTTTGATAGTTACTCATAAATTAGTATTCCTGAATTTCGATTTTAATTTCATGAAAATCGGCTGACTATATCCTATGGCTTACATAGGAACAATCAGGAAAATAACAAAAACCATAGCTTAGCCGCGTTTCAAACCATTGCCATCAAATTTGAGATTTGGCAACAAATTATTATTTCAGAATTTTGTTTTTTTGTTTAAATTCTGCAAGGGTATGCAAACTTCGGTGAGCCGAAGTTAGCTTTTGAAATTGAATGCGAATAACCTCTAAACCGAGTGCACTATTAACATATTTGTGATCTGTGATGCAGTACCTTTCAAATGATGTATCGATTGTCCTTAAAGGACATAATCCAGGATTCCTCAATAATTCAATTTATTTATTTATATTTCTAGTGTGAGTCAACCACGTAAAAGTGCACATGGGGTTTCTTAAAATTCTTTCGATTATATATATATATTTTTTTTGTCTATTTTTTTCGGCAGACTAGAATAAAATAATTCGTTTTTTAATGGTCCACTCGGTTCAGAAGTTATTCGCAGTCAATTTTTATTTTCAATTTTTATATAAAAATTGAATCATAATTTTTATTATTATTTCTTTTTATAAACATAGAAAAATAATTCTTATTCTTAATTATTATTATAGAAATTAAAAGTAAGAGTTTTTTATTTTAAAAATTATAATAGTTACGGTCCCTGCTCGAGAAAATTTGGGAGTAAAAGATCTCCGGCTTCAACTAGGTTTTAGCAAACACAATTACCTGGGATTTAAAAGATCAAAGAAGACATCGATGTGCTAAAGCCACTAAATGATTTAAGAGCGACAGGTAAGGATATGTGCATAATTACAAAGATTATGCACATAAGTTGAGCATCAGGGACTAATTCAAAAGAAATTAGTGGTTATCGCCATACGTCCCAGTTAAAATGAATATACCCAAGTTTAGTGGAAAAAACAAAGGAACGCCTCATATCATATATTTTCACATATACGGAGTAAATGAGCAACCTATAGCCTCGGCACCAATTCGTCATCATCAGGAGTGTTCACACAGGGAAGAATCATACTTAAACATCATTACTGTCCAGAAGAACGACTTGGTAGTACGACATACAGTCAACACGTTGATTCAACCTCGGGTCAATTACAATAGTTTCGCTACCGATGTTTTTGAATCAAAGCCGAACTTCCTAGAAACTGAAAAGATATCTATTCCTCGATTTTTTTGTCCGTTCAGATTGATGGATTTTCTGACGCACAAGCCACTACTATAGTCTGGCGGCGTCTGTGCCCTTGCAAGAGAATCCTGCCGATATAATACTACAAGAAACAGATATGGAGGGATTGAAGTGTACTCTATAGGAAAATTGGCGAGTATGCCCAAATCCCAACCTCAGATTAAAGTGCTCCGACACAAGAAACCAACCGAAACTACCGCGGATCATAACATATGTAAATCGGTTTATTCAAGGGAGCTACTTCCCTTAAATGCGAGATCGTTATTTCGGCCAACAAAATGAAATGAAATGAAATATCTGAAAATTTAAGACCACATCTTCAGCGTCTAACTCATTTTCAATTTATTCGCAGCGGGGGAAGGTTATTAAATGAGCCTATTCCATATGATGCCAAATTTTCGCAGTTCCTGCCCTTAAAATCAGAATTTTCTTTGTTCCTTAGTAACTTACATCATTACCATACCGGTGCCAAAGTTTTAGTAACACTATTGAGATAGGAGATTGGCTGATTAATGCGCCGGAAGCATTCCGTACCTGCGTCTACGGATTTAAATACATACCAGTGCTAATGGACCATATAATAAGGTCCGAAGGGCCGATAAGGTCAAAAATATCTTGCCCCCTTTTTGGTAAGTAAACCATTTTATGTTTCATTCAAGATCCGCGGTAAGCCCCACAATCAAGCAACAGGTTTGGGACAGTTTGTACAAGGATTAAGCACTTAAAGTTAAACTTTCGTTTCGTTTTTTGCAACATGCAAAGAAAAATGGTAAATTGGTTAATTTTCAGGTAATGTTACACAAAAACTAAGCAACCATTCGGCAGGATTCTTACTTTAAATTAAAGATATGTATATAAACTATTAACTAAGCTAATGACAGCTTTCCGGTTGCATAGATAAATCGCTACCGACCAGGTGTCACTTTTTCACTTTTTCTGAAAAATGTGTCTATAAGTTCTGAATGCCGCCATGTACACTATGCCTATGTTTTGCGTGAACTAAGTTGAAGCGTTAATACCTTGAATCTGTTAATGCTTTCTTAATTTATTTCATCTCTGTAGCATGTGAAGTCAAGAAATAATGGAATCAAGTGATTATAGTTCAGAAATATTAGAACTATTAACACTATCAGTACTTTCACAAATGTATTATTTATTTTAAAGTAAACGATGGTTAAAATTAGAGACAACTCTAAATTAAAAAAACAAGGGGGTTGCACTCTGGGAGTGCCGACAGTAGTGAAAACTTGAACTTATGGGCACTTTTTTGGGTGACCATTTTTAGGTGCGCTCGCGACAAGAGAAATTGTACATAAAAAATCAAGTTAATCAACGCAATGTGGACAATTTTTTAAAGGACATGAAGTATAATGTATCAAAACAGTCATCAGTCAGCCGTCAAAGCGTTCGGATGTGTTCTTTTCGCTATGTTGTGCGCCGAATGCAATACAGAAATTTCGGCAGCCCAGCTTCGTCATACTGAGGCTGTTCGCTGCGCTTCTCTCTGTCGTCGGGTATTTCATAGTGCCTGTGTTGATCTGACCACGGAGGCTATAAAACTTTTGACTGACTTTGTCATGGTTCATAATCGCAAAAAGAAGAGGAAATTGAACAGCAAAAACATCACCGGCGACCGATCTACAAGTTCTCCACTGCACCAAATACTTGCATGTGGGAAAGTTTAGTGCAGCTACTGATCCTGAGGCGGTATCCGTCTATGTTTCCAACAAGCAGGTAGAGGCTAAGACAATTCCATGCTTCAGATTGGTAAAAAGATATGTGGATATTGCTTCCTTAAAATTTGTAAATTTTAAGCTCGGCGTACCAGAGCAGTACTTGAAAGCAGTCTTCAGTAACAAATTCTGGCCATGCTCTGTTAAGGTCAAAAGATTTGCCTACAGGGAGAGGACAAACAAGGAAGACACCATTGTGGAGCTAAGTGGAGCTGGAAGATCTTCTACACCTATCCACTCGCCAAAAAACCCCCAGTGATCGGCGCCGCTGGCGTTGAAGTCTTGAACTACCGCTTGTGCTAAGGTCAAAGCACTCATGGTACCCCCCTCTGCACCTACAACAACACCAGCTTGAGCTTGAGCTGTTCCTTTTATGTGACGTTCGCTGCGGGCGGAGCCCAGCTCTCTCAGACGGGCAGTTGGCGCTTATGCTTTCGCCACCGCCCCCGCAATCTCCGCCACCGCTTCTTCAACATCGGGAGCTGTTGCGCTCGGCCGCTGCCGGGCTGCATTGGGCGGTTTCGGGCTCTGGTGCACCGTTGGATTTCCCACTTCCCTCGCGGTGCTCGACTGCTGCTAGCTCTGATGAGCTATCGGCTATGCTTCCGCCACCGCCCCCGCTTCTTCTGTCCCCGCACCTACAACATCACCTTTGTGTGCTGCTTAGCTCGGCTCCCGCTGAGCTGATTTGTGTAGCTTCGACTTCTGGCTCGTCGTGGGATTATCTACGTCGTGGATTGTTGCGATGTATCTGAGGAGCTGTTGCTCTTAAATCTCTTATCGCTCTGCTATATCGAGTGGCGCTACCGGTGCACCCCTCTGCCCGCTTGGCTCTCCTGAGTGCTCTTGGACTAGCCGGCTAGTATGGGCCCCCTGGATGCTGCTGATGCTGCTGATACCTCGCTTATGGTCCGGGTCGCATCGTTGCGTATGACGGCCACTGGGTTGCTAGATTGGGAGCTGCGGCCTGAAGCCCTCAATTCTAGAACGATGACTCCGGCGGTACTTCAAGCTTCGGAGCCTGAGCCGCATTCGTCACCTGAGTACTGTGATAGCCCCAGCCGGAAGGTATTTTTTCAGAATATCTCTGGCATGCGTACTAAATCTGAGGCTGTATATCGCAATCGGACTTTGATGTCATCATATTAGTGGAACCTGGCTCAACATTGATTTCTTTGATAATGAGTTTTTCGATCCAAACCTATACCAAGTTTTTCGCAAGGATCGTAATGCGGTAAAAGCTCAATGCTCCAGAGGAGGAGGCGTTCTTGTCGCGGTCAAGCGTAATCTCAGGTGCGCATCGGTCCGCCTTTGCAATGAGGACTCTATCTTGGATCAGCTGTGTGTTTCCCTGATCGGAGGGAGCGACACTATCTTCCTGGTGGTTTCATATATACCGCCTGGCAGCAGCTTTGGGCTCTACAAATCGCATGTGGATAATATTGCGCATATAAGCAATGGCTTGGCTGATTTCCAGTCCATCTGCGTCTTCGGCGACTTCAACCTTTCCTCTCTGGTCTGGGTGCAAGATGCTGAGTCTCTGGCAATGGTGCCTAGCAACCTACATCAGCCACACGAAATTTTAGTCATTGATGAACTTCTCAGCTTGGGATTGGTCCAGATTAACCATGTATTCAATAGATTGAATAAGATTTTAGATTTAGTTTTTGTTAACCAAGATTTAAACGTGAATTTAGCTCTTAGCCATAATTATCTATCTGAGTGTGATGCACATCACCAGCCCTTGTTAATCTCACTATTTACATATATATTTTCCCCTTATAAGGCACCCCTTTACTCTTTATTTATTAATGCTAGCAATCTAGACTCAATTCGTAATGACATTGCTAATGTTAATTGGGTGGAGGTCCTGTCGCATGGTAATTTGGATGTCTGCTATGAGAATTTTTTGTCATCTCTTTCTCTCATCATTAATAGGTATGCAAAGAAAAGGGCTCACGGCTCTTACAAGCTGCCTTGGTACACGCCTGGGCTAAAAAAAATACAAGAATCTTTGAAACAAGTTTTATAAACGGTTCGTTGAGCATGGAAATTCGGCGGATCGGGATAGATATAGGCAGCATAAGCGAGAGTTCGAATTTCTGAATAAATTTCTCTACAGCCAATATATTGCGGATGTGAAGCGGAAACTCTTCAGGAACCCAAAATCCTTCTGGCATTTTGTTAACTCCAAAAAATCTACTTCCCATATCCCCTCTCCTATGGCGTATAATGGTTCGTTGGCATCCACGGATTTTGAGGTGGCTAATCTTTTTGCAGATTATTTCGTGACAAACTTTGAGCCAACCTCCCCTTCTTATGATGCCGCATTGCTTACGCCTGTGGCCTCCAGCATTAATATAGGGCGCTTGCAGGTCTCTGAGTCGGACTGCCACCTAGCAGCGGAGAGTTTTAATGAATCCGAAAAGTTTGACAGTGATGGGCTCTCACCTTTTCTGTTAAAAAATTGTATTGGGGTTCTAGCTGAGCCACTGAAGTTAATATTTAACAAATCTCTCGCGGATGGGGTGTTCATTCAAAGATGGAAGCAAGCGTTAGTCACTCCCATTTTTAAGTCTGGTGCCAAAAACATGGTTGCGAACTATAGGCTTAGCTCTAAGCTTAGCAATGTATCTAAGATGTTTGAGCGTGTAGTGGCGAAACAGTTGACTTTTCTCTTGGGTAAACAGATTAGCCTGAGCCAGCATGGCTTTTTGCCGGGGAGATCTACTTCCACGAACCTGACAGTACTTTATAATTACTGTATTAAGGCCTTTGCGAGTCATTGTCAGGTAGACGTGGTATATACTGATTTTGCCAAAGCATTTGACAAGGTTATATTGTTGGCCAAATTAGAGAAAATTGGTTTCCATTCATCTTTGCTGAGCTGGGTACGTTCCTATCTCAATGGCCGAGTTTATGGCCAATTCTCGAATCCCTACTTGGCGACTTCGGGGCTACCTCAAGGTAATGCCTTGGGCCCATTTCTCTTCGTTATTTTCGTCAATGACATTGGTTTTTGCTTTGGGAATGCGGAATATCTTCTGTTTGCTGATGATCTTAAAGTTTTCAAGTCGGTTAGATCGACTGTTGATAGTGTCCACCTTCAGAATGACCTGTATAGCGTCGGTGATTGGTGCACCCTCAATAAGCTGCCACTAAACCTCGGGAAATGTTTCGCTGTTACGTACTGCAAGCGGCTCAACAATTCTGTCTTTCGCTACTTGATACAGTTGAGTATGCTGCCCTTCAGAACAGAAGTATTTGACTAGGGGGTTCTTTTTGATTCAAAGTTTCTTTTCGTGGAGCACATTGAATATATTATCCCCAAGGCATATGTCATGTACGGGTTCATAGGGCGCAACGCTACGCAATTCACTGACCTCTATGCCAAGCTAAGCTTGTTTTTCGCGTTCGTCAGGTCCAAGTTGGAGTATGCCTCCTTTATTTGGAACCCGACAGGGACCACGCATGCAAGCCGCATTGAGCGAGTCCAAAAGAGATTCCTTACATTTGCCCTCTCATCCCTCAACTTCCTTGACCCCGTTCCTTCCTATCCTGGTAAATGTTGTCTTGTGCATCTCTCGTCACTGAGTGACAGGAGGCACTTAGCGTCGGTTTTGTTTGTCTGTGACTTGGTTTCGGGTAAAATTGACTGTCCTGTCCTGTTAAGTTGCATAGGCTTTTGTGTCCCCGGTAGGTGCTTGAGGAGTCGTGAGCTCTTTTCTACCCCTATAGGGGTAGAACGAACTATGCCTTTAATGAGCTTATGTTAGGGCTTTAATTCTCATAAATAAAATTAGTTCCAACATGCCTCTTGACCCCTCCTTCAATAGGAATGATATAAAGACGCTTGTTAAATTGTACTTTGATTCTTTTACTTATAGTTAAGCATTTAATCTTAAGTTGTAGTAGCCAGATAAGGTTTCGTTGGCGAATAAATAAATAATATAGAAACTATATTCGAAGGAAGTGGTTTTATTTAAATGAGTAGATATTAGTAAATACAAAATTTATCAATTCTCATCCATAATTTCAACAACTCTTACATCATAATTTCAACAACTCTTACATCATCATAATTTCAACAACTCTTACATCATCATAATCCTAGCATTTATAGTTTTTCGCTGGGTTTGAATTTACTACTCCATAGCAGCGAGATTCATAAAAATGTTGCTATGCTATGACAGCAGGCGCTGTCACTTTGACGAGAGCAATAGCAGAGCCGTAGCAATGAAATTGAAAACTTTGTGCTATGCTCTGCTCTGAGATTTCTGACTTGCTACATACATCCAAATGCTATAGCAGAAAATTTTAGAAAATGCTCTGGGGACTAGTAGCCTTAGTAAAAATTTTAGAGCAAGATGAGAGCAGAGCAAATATAATTTTGATATGTGCATTTTCTAAAATTTTCTGCTATAGCATTTGGATGTACGTAGCAAGTCAGAAATCTCGGAGCAGAGCATAGCACAAAGTTTTCAATTTCATTGCTACGGCTCTGCTATTGCTCTCGTCAAAGTGACAGCAATAGCAATATGAAAACAAAATACTACGGGAGCAGCATAGCTTTTCAAACCCTGGTTTTTCGGGTTTTTTTTTAGCGATTTTCCGACTATTGAATCACGTCTCTAGTAAAATTCTCGAATAAAATGAGTATATTATCAATTTTTTTTTAGGTTTCCTACTTATCCGGCTTTTCGATCATTTTTAATTCTTAGCTGAAAAACACAATACTATAGCAGAAACACAAGTCAAATGAAATATTTAAATAAATAAATTGTTCGTTTAGTATTCATTTATAAAATAAATATAAAAAACTCTCAATCTCGTTTGTCGCCAGAGCACGAACGAATGACCATGCAAAGAGCGCGTATAGCATACGTATACACTCTGAGTACACATTCGGGGTACAGCTGTGTAAAATCTCATCGAACCCACAAAGTGGCCAACGCGCCATAAGAAGTTTTCACTATACAAAATTGTTAGATTCGTCCATTGTTTATTGTACATTTATTGTTCGTTTCAGGAGTAGAGTTCTCTTTTTTTTTTAAAGGGCAGTCGAGTAATATATGTTGTATTTTTATGATTGTGTTCACTGATAGACAAAAAAGTCGTCTTTTAAGATTTTGTTCATTCTTAAAGTTAATTCTTAATATAAGTACGAAAATTCTATAAATAAGTTTTTTATGGTTTATTCAAGCCCAAAAGAACCTATATTTAAGATTTTTCACATTCTTACAAAAAAAAGCTTAAAAGAATACAAAATATTCTGAAAACAGTAAGAAATATTCGTAAAACAATACCAAAACAAGAAAGGAAGCTAACTTCTGGTCACCGAAGTTTGTATACCCTTGCAGATTACAAATTAAATCAAATATTTAAAAGCTAAATTCTAAAATAATACAAAATTAAGGGGCGTGTGTGACTATAATGCTAGGCTGCCACGTTAGGGATAAGATATAGTCGTCCGATTGTGATAAAATTAAAACCGAAATTCAGGAATAATACAAAGTTGACAAATCTCAAATATGATGAAAATATGTTGGGAAACAGCGAAGGTATGATTTTATCTTTTATTTCCCTAATTGTTCCTATGACAGCTATAGGATATAGTTGTCCGATTTTCATGAAATTAAAACCGAAATTCTGAAATAATATTAAATGGCCAAATATCAAATTTGGTGAAAATATATTGAAAACTGACGAAGTTATATTTTTTTTCTAAGATTTTTCCGATTGTTCCTATGTCAGCTATATAATATAGCCGTCCGATCCGGCCCGTTCCGACTTATGTACGAGTGAGAGTATATAGATGACTAACTACAAAGTTTCATTCAGATAGCTTTAAAACTGAGGGACTAGTTCGCGTGTAATCGGACAGACAGACGGACGGACAGACGGACAGACGGACGGACAGACGGACATGGCTATATCGACTCGGCTGTTGATCCTGATCAAGAATATATATACTTTATAGGGTCGGAGATGTCTCCTTCACTGCATTGCAGACTTCTGACTGAAATTATAATACCCTGCAAGGGTATAAAAAGAGTAATATCAAGAAAAAATGTCTTAAATTAAGATTTTTGCATTCTTAGTTTTACAGAGGGATTACAGAGGGAGTACAGAGGGAGTTCATATGTACATATTGCCGTCCTATTCCAAGTTGGCTACGTGGCGCGTTGTGTAAGCGCCTGGGTTCGAACACCACCCAGTCCCGCAAAAAAATATAGAGAAAAAAATTAAAACAAGTAAGAAAGCTACAGTCGAGTGAGCTCGACTGTGAGATACCCGCTACCCATACTTAAACCAGAAAAGCGTCAGAAAAAACAGTTAATATAATTTTAAACATAACGGACAAATGCCAATGCAAGTGTAATATAATCACATGCATACAAAAATACATACACATGTATCTATGTGTGTAAAAACGCGTTATTATTGCATTAAAGCGGCTAATAATTATTACCATTTATTAAAAATGATTCTCGAATATCTTATAAGATTCTTTTCCGAACACAATCAAGAACTGATAAGAATATTTAGTTGGTCTAATTGGTTAACCAAATGAGGCATGCTGCCAACAGCCGTTTGTGGCCATACAAAATTATTTCTTTAATAACTTCGACAATTTTTACCTGATCGCAACCAAATTTTCAGGGATCCCACAGACCATAGTTCTTAATATACATACCGAAACTCGTCGAAAAAAAAATAGAGCTCTATCTCTTATAGTCTCTGAGATCCAGTGTTTCATACGGACAGACGGACAGACAGACAGACGGACATGGCTAGATCGACTCGGCTGTTGATCCTGATCAAGAATAATATAATATTTCTCTTCGTTATTTTCGTCAATGACATTGGTTTTTGCTTTGGGAATGCGGAATATCTTCTGTTTGCTGATGATCTTAAAGTTTTCAAGTCGGTTAGATCGACTGTTGATAGTGTCCACCTTCAGAATGACCTGTATAGCGTCGGTGATTGGTGCACCCTCAATAAGCTGCCACTAAACCTCGGGAAATGTTTCGCTGTTACGTACTGCAAGCGGCTCAACAATTCTGTCTTTCGCTACTTGATACAGTTGAGTATGCTGCCCTTCAGAACAGAAGTATTTGACTAGGGGGTTCTTTTTGATTCAAAGTTTCTTTTCGTGGAGCACATTGAATATATTATCCCCAAGGCATATGTCATGTACGGGTTCATAGGGCGCAACGCTACGCAATTCACTGACCTCTATGCCAAGCTAAGCTTGTTTTTCGCGTTCGTCAGGTCCAAGTTGGAGTATGCCTCCTTTATTTGGAACCCGACAGGGACCACGCATGCAAGCCGCATTGAGCGAGTCCAAAAGAGATTCCTTACATTTGCCCTCTCATCCCTCAACTTCCTTGACCCCGTTCCTTCCTATCCTGGTAAATGTTGTCTTGTGCATCTCTCGTCACTGAGTGACAGGAGGCACTTAGCGTCGGTTTTGTTTGTCTGTGACTTGGTTTCGGGTAAAATTGACTGTCCTGTCCTGTTAAGTTGCATAGGCTTTTGTGTCCCCGGTAGGTGCTTGAGGAGTCGTGAGCTCTTTTCTACCCCTATAGG
The DNA here is from genome assembly GCA_035045905.1 of Drosophila anomelani. NCBI lineage: Eukaryota > Metazoa > Arthropoda > Insecta > Diptera > Drosophilidae > Drosophila > Drosophila anomelani. Next base: position 208,864 of record JAWNOO010000082.1, on the reverse strand, counting down.
GGTAGAACGAACTATGCCTTTAATGAGCTTATGTTAGGGCTTTAATTCTCATAAATAAAATTAGTTCCAACATGCCTCTTGACCCCTCCTTCAATAGGAATGATATAAAGACGCTTGTTAAATTGTACTTTGATTCTTTTACTTATAGTTAAGCATTTAATCTTAAGTTGTAGTAGCCAGATAAGGTTTCGTTGGCGAATAAATAAATAATATAGAAACTATATTCGAAGGAAGTGGTTTTATTTAAATGAGTAGATATTAGTAAATACAAAATTTATCAATTCTCATCCATAATTTCAACAACTCTTACATCATAATTTCAACAACTCTTACATCATCATAATTTCAACAACTCTTACATCATCATAATCCTAGCATTTATAGTTTTTCGCTGGGTTTGAATTTACTACTCCATAGCAGCGAGATTCATAAAAATGTTGCTATGCTATGACAGCAGGCGCTGTCACTTTGACGAGAGCAATAGCAGAGCCGTAGCAATGAAATTGAAAACTTTGTGCTATGCTCTGCTCTGAGATTTCTGACTTGCTACATACATCCAAATGCTATAGCAGAAAATTTTAGAAAATGCTCTGGGGACTAGTAGCCTTAGTAAAAATTTTAGAGCAAGATGAGAGCAGAGCAAATATAATTTTGATATGTGCATTTTCTAAAATTTTCTGCTATAGCATTTGGATGTACGTAGCAAGTCAGAAATCTCGGAGCAGAGCATAGCACAAAGTTTTCAATTTCATTGCTACGGCTCTGCTATTGCTCTCGTCAAAGTGACAGCAATAGCAATATGAAAACAAAATACTACGGGAGCAGCATAGCTTTTCAAACCCTGGTTTTTCGGGTTTTTTTTTAGCGATTTTCCGACTATTGAATCACGTCTCTAGTAAAATTCTCGAATAAAATGAGTATATTATCAATTTTTTTTTAGGTTTCCTACTTATCCGGCTTTTCGATCATTTTTAATTCTTAGCTGAAAAACACAATACTATAGCAGAAACACAAGTCAAATGAAATATTTAAATAAATAAATTGTTCGTTTAGTATTCATTTATAAAATAAATATAAAAAACTCTCAATCTCGTTTGTCGCCAGAGCACGAACGAATGACCATGCAAAGAGCGCGTATAGCATACGTATACACTCTGAGTACACATTCGGGGTACAGCTGTGTAAAATCTCATCGAACCCACAAAGTGGCCAACGCGCCATAAGAAGTTTTCACTATACAAAATTGTTAGATTCGTCCATTGTTTATTGTACATTTATTGTTCGTTTCAGGAGTAGAGTTCTCTTTTTTTTTTAAAGGGCAGTCGAGTAATATATGTTGTATTTTTATGATTGTGTTCACTGATAGACAAAAAAGTCGTCTTTTAAGATTTTGTTCATTCTTAAAGTTAATTCTTAATATAAGTACGAAAATTCTATAAATAAGTTTTTTATGGTTTATTCAAGCCCAAAAGAACCTATATTTAAGATTTTTCACATTCTTACAAAAAAAGCTTAAAAGAATACAAAATATTCTGAAAACAGTAAGAAATATTCGTAAAACAATACCAAAACAAGAAAGGAAGCTAACTTCTGGTCACCGAAGTTTGTATACCCTTGCAGATTACAAATTAAATCAAATATTTAAAAGCTAAATTCTAAAATAATACAAAATTAAGGGGCGTGTGTGACTATAATGCTAGGCTGCCACGTTAGGGATAAGATATAGTCGTCCGATTGTGATAAAATTAAAACCGAAATTCAGGAATAATACAAAGTTGACAAATCTCAAATATGATGAAAATATGTTGGGAAACAGCGAAGGTATGATTTTATCTTTTATTTCCCTAATTGTTCCTATGACAGCTATAGGATATAGTTGTCCGATTTTCATGAAATTAAAACCGAAATTCTGAAATAATATTAAATGGCCAAATATCAAATTTGGTGAAAATATATTGAAAACTGACGAAGTTATATTTTTTTTCTAAGATTTTTCCGATTGTTCCTATGTCAGCTATATAATATAGCCGTCCGATCCGGCCCGTTCCGACTTATGTACGAGTGAGAGTATATAGATGACTAACTACAAAGTTTCATTCAGATAGCTTTAAAACTGAGGGACTAGTTCGCGTGTAATCGGACAGACAGACGGACGGACAGACGGACAGACGGACGGACAGACGGACATGGCTATATCGACTCGGCTGTTGATCCTGATCAAGAATATATATACTTTATAGGGTCGGAGATGTCTCCTTCACTGCATTGCAGACTTCTGACTGAAATTATAATACCCTGCAAGGGTATAAAAAGAGTAATATCAAGAAAAAATGTCTTAAATTAAGATTTTTGCATTCTTAGTTTTACAGAGGGATTACAGAGGGAGTACAGAGGGAGTTCATATGTACATATTGCCGTCCTATTCCAAGTTGGCTACGTGGCGCGTTGTGTAAGCGCCTGGGTTCGAACACCACCCAGTCCCGCAAAAAAATATAGAGAAAAAAATTAAAACAAGTAAGAAAGCTACAGTCGAGTGAGCTCGACTGTGAGATACCCGCTACCCATACTTAAACCAGAAAAGCGTCAGAAAAAACAGTTAATATAATTTTAAACATAACGGACAAATGCCAATGCAAGTGTAATATAATCACATGCATACAAAAATACATACACATGTATCTATGTGTGTAAAAACGCGTTATTATTGCATTAAAGCGGCTAATAATTATTACCATTTATTAAAAATGATTCTCGAATATCTTATAAGATTCTTTTCCGAACACAATCAAGAACTGATAAGAATATTTAGTTGGTCTAATTGGTTAACCAAATGAGGCATGCTGCCAACAGCCGTTTGTGGCCATACAAAATTATTTCTTTAATAACTTCGACAATTTTTACCTGATCGCAACCAAATTTTCAGGGATCCCACAGACCATAGTTCTTAATATACATACCGAAACTCGCGACTCTAGCTTTAAAATTATACGCTTAATACGCTTTTCTATGATTTTCGGGGGCGGAAGTGGGCGTGGTAAAAATTTGAAACAAACTTGATCTGCGTGCAATCAAAACAAATACTGTCGAAAAAAAATTAGAGCTCTATCTCTTATAGTCTCTGAGATCCAGTGTTTCATACGGACCCTATGGGTAGCGGGTATTATAACTTTGTGCCGGCAGGAAATGTATGTAATAGGTAGAAGGAAGCATTTCCGACCCTATAAAGTATATATATTCTTGATCAGGATCAACAGCCGAGTCGATCTAGCCATGTCCGTCTGTCTGTCTGTCCGTCTGTCCGTATGAAACACTGGATCTCAGAGACTATAAGAGATAGAGCTCTATTTTTTTTTCGACGAGTTTCGGTATGTATATTAAGAACTATGGTCTGTGGGATCCCTGAAAATTTAGTTGCGATCAGGTAAAAATTGTCGAAGTTATTAAAGAAATAATTTTTTATGGCCACAAACGGCTGTTGGCAGCATGCCTCATTTGGTTAACCAATTAGACCAACTAAATATTCTTATCAGTTCTTGATTGTGTTCGGAAAAGAATCTTATAAGATATTCGAGAATCATTTCTAATAAATGGTAATAATTATTAGCCGCTTTAATGTAATAATAACGCATTTCTACACACATAGATATGTACATGTGTATTCATTTTTGTATGCATGTGCTTATATTAGACTTGCATTGGCATTTGTCCGATATGTTCAGAAATGTATTAACTGTGGGTAGCGGGTATCTCACAGTCGAGCTCACTCGACTGTAGCTTTCTTACTTGTTTTAATTTGATATGAGATGGTTTTGTATGGTTGGGTATTGAGTTTCTAAGCGTTTCGTTGGCGGTGTTCCAGGATGTCTGTTGGGATTATGGTTTTTGGATGATCAGGGAAAAATTATGCGTGCTTTTTCCTGTTTCATCTGCACATTTTTTTTTACTTTATTTACTTTGTTCAATAGTATTCTGTCGGACGGAGTCGTTGGGTTATTCGGGTTATTTTGCAACAAACGTGCTAGTGCTTTCACATGTTGGTTAAGAGAAATTCACCAAAGTAGTTGCCCCATTGATTATAGTTATTCCAGGCTAAGATTTTTTTGCTTTATCCATTAACTGTTAATTATTAAAATGTTGTCAGTTTATAAATGTTCTCTTGATGATTTTAAAATGTCCTCCATAAAAAATTATCTGTGATTAAGGTTTTTGGCTTTACATTTACTTCGTTGGACGGCTATGTATATATCATGCATATAGCTATCCTCGCTTAGGCTGGAACGCGAGGGTATATGCACATACTTGAATTCGTTTTATAATATGCTGACACTTGCATTTAGGAACAACGGTAAACACATTGCTTTGATTAACTTGATTTTTTTATGTACAATTTCTCATGTTGCGAGCGCACCTAAAAATGGTCATCCAAAAAAGTGCCCATAAGTTCACGTTTTCACTACTGTCGGCACTCCCAGAGTGCAACCACCCTTGTTTTTTTAATTTAGATTTGTCTCTAATTTTAACAATCGTTTACTTTAAAATAAATAATAATTACTTTAAAATAAAAAATATAAAAATTGGTGAATATACTGATAGTTCTAATAGTTCTAATATTCCTGAACTATAATCACTTGATTCTATTATTTCTTGACTTCACATGCTACAGAGATGAAATAAATGAAGAAAACATGAACAGATTCAAGGTATTAACGCTTCAACTCAGTTCACGCAAAACATAGGCATAGTGTACATGGCGGCATTCAGAACTTATAGACTACATTATACAGAAAAAGTGAAAAAATTTGAAACCTGGCCGGTAGCGATTTATCTGTTCAACCCGAAAGCTCTCGTTAGCTTAGTTTATAGTTTATGAATGTATCTATAATTTAAAGTAAGAATCCTGAATGGTTGTTTAGTTTTTCCGTAACATTTACTGAAAATTAACCAATTTACCATTTTTCTTTGCATGTTGCAAAAAACGAAACGAAAGTTTAACTTTAAGTGCTTATATCTTCTAAAAGAAACAGGTTTTGGAAACCGATTCCACTGTGCGACGGTTTTTCCATTACGCGCCATGTTAGTGGCGAGTTCTCCTTACGTATGACAATGGTCCCGACCTACAGATCGAGACTTCCGATGCTCCATTTGCCCTAATGCTGCGAGCTGACAAGGTAATCCTTGTACCAACTGTCCCAAACCTGTTGCTTGAGTGTGGGGCTTACCGCGGATCTTCAATGAAACATAAAATGGTTTACTTACCAAAAAGGGGGCAAGATATTTTTGACCTTATCGGCGGGCAAATTACCCATTATATGGTCCATTGCACTGGTTTGTATTTAAATCCGTAGACGCAGGTACGGAATGCTTTCGGCGCATTGATTAGCCAATCTCCTATCTCAATAGGGTTAGTAAATCTTTGGCACCGGTATGGTAATGATGTAAGTTAGAAAATTCTGATTTTAAGGGGAGGAACTGTGAAAATTTGGCATCATATGGAATAGGCTCATTTAATAACCTTCCCCCGCTGCGAATAAATTAAAATGTCACACAGGCCAGTTCGCTGGGGTGTATGAAATGATTTAGACGCTGAAGATGTGGCCTTAAATTTTCAGATATTTCTACCTTGACATATTATGAACCAAACTCAAATCTTTTAAGTACTTGGACCATCAAAAACAAGTAAGAAAGCTACAGTCGAGTGAGCTCGACTGTGATATACCCGCTACCCATACTTAAACCAGAAAAGCGTCAGGATACCAGAAAAAACAGTTAATACAATTTTGAACATAACGGACAAATGCAAATGCAAGTGAAATATAACCACATGCATACAAAAATACATACACGTGTATATATGTGTGTAAAAACGCGTTATTATTGCATTTAAGCGGCTAATAATTATTACCATTTATTAAAAATGATTCTCGAATATCTTATAAGATTCTTTTCCGAACACAACCAAGAACGGATAAGAATATTTAGTTGGTCTAATTGGTCAACCAAAGGAAGCCTGCTGCCAGCAGCCTTTTGTGGCCATACAAAATTATTTCTTTAATAACTTCGACAATTTTTATTTGATCGCAACCATTCGCGACTCTAGCTTTAAAATTATACGCTCAATACGCTTTTTTATGATTTGCGGGGGCGGAAGTGGGCGTGGCAAAAATTTGAAATAAACTTGATCTGCGTGCAAGCAAAAGAAATACTGTCGAAAAAAAATTAGAGCTCTATCTTTTATAGTCTCTGAGATCCAGTGTTTCATACGGACAGACGGACAGACAGACAGACAGACAGACAGACAGACGGACATGGCTAGATCGACTCGGCTGTTGATCCTGATCAAGAATATATATACTTTATAGGGTCGGATATGCTTCCTTCTACCTGCCGGCACAAAGTTATAATACCCTTCTACCCTATGGGTATCGGGTATAAAAACGACAACTTCATTTTGTTGGCCGAAATAACGATATCGCATTTACGCTACTTCCCTTGAATATAGAATTTATACAATAGTCATTTCACCCTAATTCTCTTATCAGATTTCATCCTCTGAAATTGTTCGCACTCCAAATACTCTGGTATGGGTTACGAGATAATTGAAACACGTTAATGTCTTTTAACAAGTATCTATCATTTTTCAATACTTTTCCAATAACGTATGGTCCTTTGTTTTTCTGTACTAATTTTGTACAAATACCAGCGTAACATCAAAATACAATTCTTTGAATTCAACTTTGCTCTTTTTTTTTGTATTGTAATAGTTCTCATTTCTCAATTGCGACACTATTTAATTTTCCTCTGCCCTTTGTCTAAGTTGTTCCAAGCTTTTCCTATTTTCGTCAAACATTTGTTCATCCTCATCTAACCTTTTCTCATCTAATCTTCCTTCATCCAATATTTCTTCATCTAACTTTTCTCTAAATTCGTCACTATCCTCTCCTCTCTGTGCGATTTTACATAAAACTTCACTGGGCAATCCTTCCTTCCCTTCTATTCCCAGCCATGCTACAGGTGACCAAAGAAGCGATCACCCCATGGCTCTACGCAATATATAGAGCTTGTATAAGCACGGGCTATATCGTTATCTAATGGAGGACCTCTCGGATTGTCTTCCTGCCCAAAGCAGGAAAGAGTAGTCACGTGAGCCCCAAGGATTACAGACCGATAAGCCTTACCTCTTTCTTACTGAAAACACTAGAAAAGCTGCTGGAACTACACATCAGGAACGATGTGGGAGGACTACTGTCAACCCATCAGCATGCCCACAAAAAAGGGAAATCAGTAGAGACGGCACTACATTCGCTAGTAGCCGCCATCGAGAAAGCCCTGCACGATAAAGAATACGCCCTCGGAGCGTTTGTGGACATATCCGGGGCCTTCAACAACGTCAGTACAGACGCAATAATAGGCCGCCTAGAGGCAACTGGAAAGCACACCGCCATCAACTTCTGGAAACGTAACCTGCTAAGTTGCAGGCAGGTACAATCTGATTGGGGCACTGCCACCATGGTGAAGGGAGCACACAGGGGCACACCACAAGGTGGAGTCCTATCGTCCCTCCTATGGAACCTGGTTGTCGACGACCTGATCAAGAGAATCGAGAGGAAAGCCCCAAAGATAACAGCCTATGCGGATGACATAAGCATAATTATCACGGGTGTATGTCCATCGACCCTCAGCTCGATCAACGCGGATAAGACGGACCTCATTCTCTTCACCAAGAGATACAAGGTACCGCTAAAATCCCCCAAAATCAATGCAACCAGGCTGACCCCGAAAACACAAGTCAAATACCTCAACACTGTCCTAGACAGCAAGCTGGCATGGAAACCCAATGTATTAGAGAGGGTGAAAAAGGCCACCATAGCGCTTTATGCATCCAAGAAGATGCTTAGCTGCACATGGAGTCTCTCACCTACTCTGATGCACTGGGTCTACATATCGGTGGTGCGTCCGACACTGCTGTACGGAGTCTTAGTGTGGTGGCAAACCACGAAAAAGAAAACATACAACACGCTACAACTGCTCAGGACCACACTCGACACCTTAACATATACACCGACGGCTCCAAGATGGAAGGAGAAGTAGGAGCGGGCATATACTGTACAGACCCTGAGATAAGGCTGTCGTATAAGCTACCAAGCCAATGCAGCATATTCCAGAAGGCGGAAGTCTTCGCCATCAGGAAGGTGGCAGGTCGTGCGCAGAGAATAGACCGCCAGCGTAAGGCGTTAAACATGTTCGTAGACAGTCAAGCCGCGATCAGATCCATGCAATCGTCGGAGGTCTGCTCCAAAAATGTACTGGCAAGCACTAGATATCCTAAGCACGACAACGTCAGTGCGGATCTATTGAATTCCCAGCCACCAGGGCATCGACGGCAACGAGACCGCAGATATATTAGCAAAGAAAGGCGTCGGATTGACGAGCGACAGAACAGAAAACGTCCCCTTCTCCCTAAGAACGCTCCAAAGCCAGTTAGAGAGTCAGGCAGACGCGCGTGTAAGAAGCAGATGGAGAAGAAACTCCGGAACCTGCATAATATCGAAAATCATGTGCAGAGAGCGCAGCGAAAAACTCAGCCGCTACATGATGCAACTCCCAAGGAAGGACTACAGATTACTAGTGGGAATATTCACAGGACACTGTCTGGCTGCGGCACATGCAGTCAAGCTGGGCATCACCGACAACGGCAACTGCAGGAAATGTGATGAATGTGAGGCAACCGAAACCTTGGAGCATCGCATCTGCGAGAATAAGGTACTTAGGCGCCCCAATGCTGTCCTCGCTAGAAGAGGCCTCAAAAAAAACGCCAGGTAAACTGCTCGCCTTCGCGAAATGCGCCTCGATCCTTAAGGAGTTCGAAACCACGTAAACCACTCCAAGTCCATTCAAGGAAAAGTCCCCCCGGGAAACTAAGGGCCATACTGGCCTATGCGTGACCCCCCATGATGGCCGCCCGGACTAACCTAACCTAATTGGCAATTGATTAATGCTACTATGAAGAGTATTATTTAACAAATATTCAACTTTTTCTATAATTTCATCCCAATGTAATCCTTTTTCGGGCTCAGTAATTTTGCAATCATCGGTCCCAAACTTCTATTTATTACCCGACAATAATCAATTAACGCACTCAACACCTCTTTAGTATTTGTTGTTTTTGTTGTGTAAAGCCTAACCAATTTGGTGAACCCATTTATCACCACTAAAATATGTTTCTTCGCCCCGCTATTATCTAACGGTCCATAGTGATCAATATGAATTACTTCGAAAGGTTTGTTTCCCTTGGGTATGCTCTGCAGCCATCCATTTCAAACAATTCTAAATGTGATCACAAACCTTTTCCTTCATGTTCGGAAACCAATAGCTTTTACTAATGACATCTAACATTTTATCTCTTCCAATGTGCCCTAATTCATCATTATATTTGTAAGCTGTATTCGGATAGCCTTTCTTTTGCATCCCAGGATATTGTATTTACTGAAACCTGGTTGAAGCCGGAGATCCTCTGCTCCAAAATTATTCTGAATAAGTACACAATTTACAGATTAGATGTCTTCTCCAACGTGGTGGCGGAGTTTTAATTGACGTTGACTCTTGCCTCATCTTGGAGCGGGTGGTATCTAATGACTTTATAGACATCAAATTTATCTGCGTAAAACTATCTTTTACAGATGTAAGAGCAGGTTACATAAATGCAACTGGTTAGGTTACATAAATGCAACTATTATGTAACCTGCTCTTACATTCCTCCATCTTCGGAAGAGCCAACTTATTGGAAACACCTTTCGGCAATTCAAGCAGTTTCCATAGGATCGAGGCTTTCAGAAAGGGACCAATTAGTGACTTTAGGTGACTTCAACATACCTGGAGCTCACTGGTCTTCTGATGGTGTGTCTAATGTCCTACAGACTGCAGCACAGCATGACCTCATAAATGGCTTGCTTGATTTATCTTTATCTCAAGTTAATCATGTCGTTAATTCTTTAAATCGCTTACTGGATCTATGCTTTGAAGATCCTGAAGATCCTTATCATCCTACTATATTAGATTAAACAGAGTCCGCACTTTAATAGCAGAATTTGATTGGTCTAATCTTTACATGAGCTCTAACAACCGCCGTTGATATCTTTTATAGTGCCGTGAACTCATTTTTATCCTTATGTGTTCCTTTATAATAAATATAGGGTCACTAGTTCAAAAACGGCTTTCTCATCTTATCTTATTGCTCGATGAAGCTTTTATTTGACTCGTTGCAAGGTCCAGTTTACGCAGGACCCTAAACACTTTTATAACTTTGTTAACTCTAAACGTAAACCCACGTAATACCCTCCCTCTCTGTCAATTAACAATACGTCAGTAAATTCTGACCAAGCAGTAGCCAATCTCTTCGCTGAGATTTTTAAAACTATATATTCTCCCTCAACATCTTCAGATAATACATTTTCTCCAGCCATGCCCAGTTCGTACATAATCTTCAGTCCTATTTTAAACGAAATCTCACTTATTCTTGATCTTCAACGTGTTAAGCCAGTATATTCACCAGGTGCCGATGGAAATTTTCAAAGGTATTGGCATCTATTATCATTATTCTATTACACCTACTAAGTGCATCTACTTGTTGCATCTGTTGTCCTGCCCTAGGCTTGAGTTCATAATCACATTCTTGTAACTCTAAAGCCCACCTTGCAATTCTTGGGCTTAGATTTATTTTGTTTAATGTTAGTGTTATTGAATTACAATCTGTTACGATTTTAAAATGTTTGCCTTGTAAGTAAATCTCAAATCTTTCAAGTGCAAAAATGATAGCTTCTGTTTCCATTTCGAAACTATGGTACTTGGCTTCCATTGCCGTTGATCTTTTGGAGAAATTAAGACTCCTTCCTCCGTTGCTTTCTACTCCTGTCTTTGCTGCATGCACCCTCGCTGTTGCTGTCGCCTTTGCTGATAGCCCATCCACCAGCTCATCATCTTCCATTGTCACCTCCCGAGCCAATCTGCACTTATCCTCAAAATACATGGCGAACTTTCCGTCTGGTGACCAAATGCGCGCTTCGAACTTGCGCCTCAATGCCGCCTTGGACTCAATGCCTTCAAACGCCAGCTTTAGCTCTTCGATCAGCTCATTAATGGGCTTCACAAAACGTCCGGCATCCGAATGCAGCCACTGTAGGGAATCTCCTTCGACTCGCCGCTGCATGTCCTGTGCAGAGTCGTTCATTCTTGATCATTTGGCCGTTTTTCTGCTCACCACTCTCGGAACAGACATTGGCGATTCAAATTTTCAAGAGTTTTTCGTGCCTTAGCAATTTCTTCTTGCAATGTCTTCAGAGTTTCCTTCTCGCCCTCCAGCTCACTGTCGCTATCCTTGCTCAGCTCCTCCGATTCCGCCATATCTTTACGCAAGCTCAGAGCTGGCACGCTATCTCGAACCTCGACTGGAACTGCAGCCAGGCTCGTGAACAGTTCCACTTTAGTGCCCTTCGTGGGCAACCCCAACAGCTCCAGCTATCTTTTCAATTGCACCACCGTAGTATCTGTTATGTTTATATCCATTCCGCTTGGATCACTTTTTCGAGTAGGCAAAAGAAAATTTTCGTATCCTACTTCTGAGATTTTAACAGGATAATTCAGGTTTATTATTTCTTCTTTGGTCTTTACCTTTATTCTGTTCAACTTTATTCTTTCGCGTTCTTACAGAGAGTGCTACTCGCAGGCAGCTTCTCAAACAACCGTTTCAACCCGTTTCTATGTCTCGATCTCTTTCTCTCTCTCACTTGCTCTCGAGAGCGTAATCCCAGTGAGACCAGATCCTCCCAATCCTGTAAGGCCTGCTACACTCTTTACTTATATTTATATTTACTTATTTATATTAGTAACTAGTAAATACAAAATTTATCAAATCTCATCAATAAATTCAACAACTCTTACATCATCATTATCACAATTTTTATCATTATTATCAGGATTTTCATCAAATTCTAAAACTTAAACAATAGGTGTAGGTAACTACATAAGTAAAAAATAAACAATTTTTATTTAAATTTATTAATATATCTTGTGAATACTGCATCAGTAGTTGTGTATTTTGTTGTGCTAAGATTGTGATCATTGGACATCATTAAATCAAATTCTTCATATAAAAATTCAATTATTAATTGATTCAGTTCAACTACCGAACTGAGCGGACGTGCTTTGCCCGAGCTCCGGGAAAACTACAACATAATAGTGCTTAATAAAATAAAAAACAAAACAATTAACACAACAAAAAATCAGGGTAAACGAAAAGACGCTGAACCACGATTTATAAAAAAAAAGCAATAGACAAGCTTTTTATAAAAGTTGTGATGTGCTAAAACCAAAACTAGTGCATTGTTTTAAATAAATAAGTGCCACGCAATGAGCTCATTGAGCAACGATCAAAAGAACGAGCGTAGAAGCTCAGTAAACCAAAGAAACGGCTTTTACTCTTCTTTTTCAACCCGCGATACCAAAATGGAAAAACCGGCATACCAGCTCTACTGACCGCTAAAAGAGAAAGAGCACGGTCTTGCTCACCCGCTCTGCTCACTCCGACTCCCGCGTCATGGAGTTCGCAGTGTAAAACCCCTCCAATGGCGGAAACAACTTTCGCACCAACAACAAGCAGTGCTACAATTTTTACAACCACAGTAACATCCACTGCAATTCAAAACAATGCGACGTCAACGACTACAGCGCGTACAAAAACAAAAACTTCGGAAAGTGCCAAAGCGGCCCCGGCCACACAGACTGGAATAGATCGCTACATCCAAATTAAGCGCAAGCTTAGCCCACAGAGTAATAAAACAAAAATTAACCGAGCCAAAACCAACCAGCGCAAGACACCACGAAAAATCCCAAGCCACCTCCAATCTATATCAGGGAGAAAAGCTCGAGTGCCCTGGTCAACCGAATTGCGACGTTGATCGGGAACGGTGACAACTTTCATGTTGTCCCGCTTACCAAAGGGAACATACAAGAAACAAAGGTGCAAACCAAGACTGAAGAGCACTTTCGCATCGTGTCCAAATATCGGGACAATGCTCAGAAAAACTATTACACGTACCAGCTGAAAAGCAGCTAGGGCCTACAAGTGGTAGTAAAGGGAATCGAACCCGATGTTACCGCAGCGAAAATAAAAACTGCCCTCAAAGAAAAGGGCTTCGCCGCCAAGAAACTTATTAACATTTAATTTTAATTTTTATGAAGTTCTTATCCTGGTGCAACAAGCTTATACTTATAATTATAGCACTAGTCACAATGATCTAGAAACTTTTACTTACATAGACTTATAACTATTACTTAACATTAACAAATGTTCCTCCTTTCTATTATTTTAAATAATTCCTAATTGGAGACTTAAACTGAGTTGCGACCGTAATTGTCGTATATCTATGCGGTAGATTGTTCCACAGACGGATAGCGTTTATAAAAAATTGCTTGTTCGAGCACAATGCGTTATATTTTGGGCATATTAGTTCGTGTTGAAGTGGCAGATACGAGCATGGTAGAATTATACAAGGTAGTCCATTCATTTCAGTGCATGCCTGCTTGTCGAACTGAAAGGTTGTGTGCGGACGGTTTTTTTTTTAACTTTAACCCTTAAGTGGCCAAGCACGAGTTAGCAAAAGAGTCTACATTTACATACGTAGATTTCGTATGGAGGACTGATAAATATAAACTCCATCATACTTTGTTGGAGGGTAAGCATCATATCGACATTCAAATACAAAATAAAAGAACTTGAATGCATATTTGTACATATTGTTAAGGACACATTTAAAATAGCAACAAATTTAAACAACAACAAATTATTAAACGCCGCTGAGCAGGCCAATATTAGTGTATATATAAACTAGTTTTATTTTAAGACACGTATGTATATAGTTTAGAATTATGAGCTTAAACAAGAGAATTGCTGTCAAACAACAAAAACAAAGAATTATGTCAAATTCAAAACTAATAAAAATCAAATTATAAACTCTACAACTCTTGTAATAACTAAGGAAATTTTTAGCCCCATGCACAGTGCACTGGTTAATCGAAGCCCTAGTAGGCGTTTCACTGACACTAACTATTTAATGCTATCTCACTCGTACTTATAGCAAGGGACTATGATTTTTCCGATTGGACTACCTTGTATAATTCTATCATGGACGCGAGTTTGTCAAACAAATATTTTGGTTCCTGTGACGTTACAAATTTTTGTAAATATACTAGTCCTAATTGTCTCCATATTCTAAATAAAGATAAAAAGCCATAACCCCTCTTCAAGGTCGAGCTCGAGCCAGAAAGCAGGTTGCTGAAGAAGAACGAAGTCTACCCCATCTACAAGCGGCAATATCTCTTGCATCGGAGGATCACTGTTGAAGAGCCACATAAACGTAACTGCCCAGTGCAATGCACTAACTGCCAAGAGTACGGACACACTAGGTCATACTGCACACTTCGGGCTGTCTGTGTAGTCTGCGGAGATGCCCACAACTCTGCTCAATGCACTACAAACAAGGACAGTAACGTTAGGAAATGTGGAAACTGCGGAGGCAACCATACGGCAAACTATAGAGGATGTGTGGTGTACATGGAGTTAAAGAGTCGCATGCGTCAAGGGACTGCAACGCGCAACCAAAATCCACAGATTGCGTACATTGCGTCAAAAGTTACGCCAGACGTCTTCTTCGCCAAAGCTGCGAGGTCCTCATTCGGTCCCCTAAACACCACCAACGGCTTCTCCTATGCCGATGCTCTACGATCTGGAACGGAAAATCCAATTCAGCCTAACTCACAAAGCGTTCAACAGGCCCCAGAACAGCCACATAGCAAAACGGAAACTATGATGCTTACCCTCCAACAAAGTATGATGGAGTTTATATCATTCATAAAAACGATCATGCATACACTAGTTCAGAACCAGAACATGGTAATGCAGCTGGTTGTAGCACAACAGTCTAAATAATCTATGCAGACTCTACGAATATCAATGTGGAACGCCAATAGTGTATCATAAACTAGAATTGTCACAATTCTTGGCAGAAAACCATATTGAAACCATATTATGCTACTGGTGGAAACGCATCTTACAAGCAAATACAACTTTCAAATAAGAGGCTATACAATCTACAGCACAGATCATCCAGATGGAAAAGCCCACGGCGGAACTGGAATCCTAATCAGAGAACGCATTAAACACAATTTTCACAATAGGTTTCCAAAAAATTTTTTGCAGGCCATATCGATACAAATTCAGTCAAGAAACGGAAGCGTTTCAATCGCTGCCGTTTACTGCCCTCCTTGTTTCTCAGTCTCGGAAGAACAATTTATGGACTTCTAAAATTCACTTGGGGATCGTTTTATAGCCGCAGGAGACTACAATGCCAAACATACGCACTGGGGATCACGCCTAGTGACTCCCAACAG
This sequence comes from Drosophila anomelani, assembly GCA_035045905.1. Lineage (NCBI taxonomy): Eukaryota > Metazoa > Arthropoda > Insecta > Diptera > Drosophilidae > Drosophila > Drosophila anomelani. Next base: position 193,423 of record JAWNOO010000082.1, on the reverse strand, counting down.
AAGGTAATTGTACAAAGCAACTATAAATGTGAGAAATAAACTGGACTATGTTTCCCCTGGAAAAGATCACACAATTCCGTCATCGTACAAACCAATAAGCCTCCTCTCTTGTTTGTCTAAATTGTTTGAAAAATGCTTGTTACCTCGCATAATACCACATCTGGAAGATTGCAATATCATACCGGCACACCAATTTGGTTTCCGCAGAAACCACGGAACCATCGAGCACGTGAACAGATTAACATCCGAAATACGCTCAGCCTTCATACAGTGAAAATACTGTAGCGCTATTTTTCTCAAGCTTTCGACCGAGTTTAGCTTAATGGCATAAAATTAAAACGTATATGCCAATATACACCCACAAGCTTCTGGAATCATACCTCTACAATAGGGCATTTTCAGTGAGATGCAACGCAGCTACTTTGGGCGACTACATCATCGAAGCTGGAGTTCCACAAGGAAGCGAACTCGGCCCGAGTCTATATGTTTTGTATACTGCGGATATTCCTACGAACGCATAACTAACAACGTCAACGTTCGCTGACGATAGCGCTATCCTTAGTCGCTCCAGATGCCCAACTCAAGCAACAAACCAACTGGCTAATCATCTAATAGTAGTGGAAAGGTGGCTGTGCGACTGGCGCATTAAAATAAACGAACAAAAGTGTAAACATGTAACGTTTACTCTCAATAGACAAACGTGCCCTCCGCTTGCAGATCCCCCAAGCTAACGAAGTAACGTACCTGGGCGTAATCACATGCATACAAAAATACATACACGTGTATCTATGTGTGTAAGAACGCGTTATTATTGCATTTAAGCGGCTAATAATTTGTACCATTTATTAAAATTGCTTCTCGAATATCTTATAAGATTCTTTTCCGAACACAACCAAGAACGGATAAGAATATTTAGTTGGTCTAATTGGTCAACCAAATGAGGCATGCTGCCAGCAGCCGTTTGTGGCCATACAAAATTATTTCTTTAATAACTTCGACAATTTTTACCTGACCAAATTTTCAGGGATCCCACAGACCATAGTTCTTAATATACATACCAAAATTCGCGACTCTAGCTTTAAAATTATGCGCTTAATATGCTTTTTTATGATTTGCGGGGGCGGAAGTGGGCGTGGCAAAAATTTGAAATAAACTTGATCTGCGTGCAAGCATAAGAAATACTGTCGAAAAAAAATTAGAGCTCTATCTCTTATAGTCTCTGAGATCCAGTGTTTCATACGGACAGACGGACAGACAGACAGACAGAGAGACAGGCAGACAGGCTGTTGATCCTGATCAAGAATATATATACTTTATAGGGTCGGAAATGCTTCCTTCTACCTGTTACATACATTTCCTGCCGGCACAAAGTTATAATACCCTTCTACCCTATGGGTAGCGGGTATAAAAATGGATTATTGAAATCTGCAAAGTTTAACTTATAATCTCCATACAAAATCATAGGATAATAATCAAATCACCTATTAATTTTCATGTGCGGAAGCAGCTTCAGAATCTATATATATAAAAATGGTGGCAAAAATGTTCGCATTATCATCACAAGAGAACGGCTGGACCGATTTGGATCAAATTTTTTCCAGTTGTTTGTAATTGCCAGAATAAGGCAAATACATAAGAACATTTTGGTAAAACCTTCTGGAAAAGTCGCTAGAGGCTCAAGAGTTATACACAGTTGATGTAAAACTGTTATTGAACAATAGAAGGCGATGTGGTGTTATTCATAATATAGTGTACATATATGTTTAATTTAAGTCGAATTTTAAAGTTGAGCATTGCAAGACAGAAAATTTCATGAAATAAAATTGCGCATCAGATAAGTAATTTTGTCACTTCGGAGTGATGGTTATACGTATTATTTATATGTTCTATACCTACAGTCAGCAAAATAATGCCTGCTGTTAGACGATCAAGACTTGGACGGCGTTCGCGCAATGCAATAAGTAGTCGGAATTTCCGTAATAGTCGGACGCAAGAGGAAAGTGGAGTTTTGAATGCATCGGCACGTGCTCGAATGGCACAGCATCGCGCTGCACAAAACCCACCTCAAGCCCGACAAAATAATAGAAGTCGAACCGCAAATGAAAACTTGAATCGCGCTGCATTCGCATACAATTCTGAAACACCCTACAAGGATCATAGCTGCGTTGTTATTGGTTCATTGTCTGTGGTATGTCAGCATTGTAATGCACTGAAGTTTCGATTGGAAACCCCCGGCTTATGCTGTGCAGGTGGTAAAATTAAATTGCCCGTTTTGGCTCATCCACCAGAGCCATTGTATTCGCTACTTTATGGAAATTCAGCCCAATCAAACAGTTTCCTAAAGCTTGCACAAAAATATAACGGATGCTTTCAAATGACGTCATTTGGAGCCGAGGTTGTTCATCAACCAGGCTACAAACCAAGTTATAAGGTAATGGCGTCTCTCTATTATCAAAATGAACAACTCCAATTTTTTTTAAAATTGCATCCCAATATTCAGATACATGGGCAAATTCACCACCGAGCGGGCGCTTTGTTACCACCACAAAACAAAGATCATAAATTCCTTCAGATCTATTTCATTGGTGATTCGGTAGTTGAACTAAATCACCGCTGTGCAATTTACACTGCAACTAAACGTGAAATTATAGAACAATTGCAAAATCTTCTCCATGAGCATAATGAATTGGTCAGGTTGTTCAAAACCGCATTGGATATAATGCATAATGACGAACATAAAATCATTATCAGCGCTGACAAAAGACCCACTGGTAGCCATGCAAGACAATTTAATGCTCCCACTATCAATGAAGTCGCAGTGGTGATTGTTGGTGAGAATGTGGAATCACGCGATATTGTTCTTAAGCGTCGGGATGATGGCCAATTGCAGAGAGTTTATGAGACTCATCGGTCATATGATGCTCTTCAATACCCGTTATCACTTCAACATAAAGATGGTCAATCCAATGACAGGTTTGTATACATTTCTTACATCACTTCTTTTTGATTCTACAACTAAGTTTGAATTAAAATTTTAGGAGAAGAAACGAATAAGAAGGTTAGCTCTATGAATTTTTATGCGTATCGATTGATGATTCGACAAGATGTTGACAATCATCTGTTAAGATACCGCCGTTTGTTTCAACAGTACTGTGTCGACATGTACGTCAAAGTAGAAACGGAACGTCTAAATTTTATTCGTTTTAATCAGTCGAAGTTGCGCTCAGACGAGTACATCCACTTGCGTGACGCAATTGCTACTGAAGGACACGCGGCCAACATCGGTTGTTTGACCATTCTCCCAGCTACTTATTCATAACGTTCACGTGCAATCCAAAATGGCCCGAAATTGTCAATCTATTGCTTCCAGGACAAACATCAAGCGATCGACCTGACATCACTGCACGAGTATTCAAGCAAAAGATCACAGTGCTTATGGATTATATTGTAAAGCAGAAGGTTTTTGGCGCAGTTCGTTGTTGGATGTACTCGGTTGAGTGGCAGAAGCGTGGCTTACCACATGCGCACATTCTGCTCTGGATGTTCGACAAGATCCGACCAGATCATATTGATTCGATTATTTCAGCCGAAATACCAGATATACAAACTGATCCCGAGCTGTATTCCATTGTGACAACGACCATGATCCATGGCCCTTGCGGAGTCCACAACCCAGAATCAATATGCATGGAAAACGGAAAATGCACAAAACGATTTCCCCGTCCGTTGACGGCTGAAACCATCAGTGGAAACGATGGATATCCATTGTATAGGCGTCGTTCTCCAGATGATAACGGCAAATGGATTGAATTAATGGTGAAACGTAACGAAACAAACGTAACAGTAATCGTGGATAACCGCTGGATCGTTCCATATTGCCCGCTTTTGTCGAAAACATTCTCAACGCATTGCAATGTTGAGTACTGCAACTCTATCAAATCCATCAAATACGTTTGCAAATATGTGAACAAAGGGAGCGACATGGCGGTGTTTGGCATTGCTGATCCGAATGCAAACGACGAGGTGACGAAATTTCAACTTGGACGCTACGTTAGTTGTAACGAGGCCATTTGGAGGATATTTTCATTTCCGATTCATGAACGTCACCCGACTGTCGTGCACTTATCTATTCACTTAGAGAACGGCCAGCGTGTCTACTTTACGGACGCGAACGCAGCGCAAAGAGCAGAACGGCCACCAGCGACAACGTTGACAAATTTCTTTTCGACATGAGAAAGCTATCCGTTCGCAAGGACTTTACTATATTCTGAGATGCCACGCTATTATACATGGAACGCTGCATCGAAGAAGTTTCAACGCCGGAAAAGAGGTGATACTGTTGCTGGCTTCGCTGATGTCTATTCGACTGATGCGCTCGGACGAATATACACAGTTCATCCAAGTCAAGATGAATGCTTCTGAACATTAGAGGTCCTACATCCTTCGACTCGCTGCGTACTGTGGATGGTGTGCTGTGCGCCACTTTTCGGGAGGCTTGCCAACGTTTGAACTTGCTTGAAAACGATACTCATTGGGACTCAACGCTCGCCGATGCCACTGTATCTGCGTCAATGAATCAAATCCATACATTATTCGCAATAATCATAGCTACGTGTCATCCGTCGAACCCGACCGCATTGTGGGAAAAATACAAGGACCAAATGGTGGACGATATTTTGAACAGAGTACGAAGGACAAGTTCTAATTTCAATATTGGCATTAACGAAGATATGTACAACGAAGCATTAGTACGGATCGAAGACATATGCATGCTCATGTGCGGCAGTTCGTTCAGTGCACGATACATTCAATCGGGAATTTCTACGGGAGCAACACTACAATCAGGATAACCTGGCCGAAAGAGTTCGAACAAATGTGCCGCTTTTGAATGCCGAGCAGAAGAAAGTGTACGATTCGATAATGAAGGTTGTTGACGATGAAACGGGAGGCTTATACTTTATCGATGCTCCTGGTGGGACAGGCAAGACATTCGTCATTTCGTTGATTCTGGCAACGATTCGGTCAAGATCTCAAATTGCGTTGGCTGTTGCATCATCTGGCATTGCTGCTACATTGTTGGAAGGCGGTCGAACTGCACATTCCGCTTTGAAGATACCCATGATTCTTCTGACGGTTGACCAGCCAACGTGCACGATGAGCAAGAATTCAGCGACAGCAAAATTGATGCGAGAATGCAAAATCATCATTTGGGATGAATGCACGATGGCGCATAAACGAGCTTTAGAGGCCGTTGACCGAACGATGAAGGATTTAAGAGGTGATTCGAGACTATTTGGTGGGGCTTTGATGTTGCTGTCCGGAGATTTTCGCCAAACGCTTCCCGTTATCCCGAAATCTACGGCTGCCGATGAAGTTAATGCATGCCTAAAATCGTCCTCTTTGTGGCGATATGTAAACAAGTTTAAATTGACCAGGAACATGAGAGTCGCATTGCAGAATGATCCATCCGCTGCTGAATTCTCGAGACAACTGCTGGCGCTCGGAAATGGTGAAATTCCTGTTGATGTTTCGACTGGACTAATATCGTTCCCAACAAATTTTTGCGAGTTTACATCATCGAAAGAGGAACTCATCACAAAAGTGTTTCCAGACATTGCAGAAAATTATAAAAATATCGACTGGATTAGTGAGCGGGCAATACTAGCACCGAAGAATAAGGACGTAGATAGTTTGAATTTCTTTATTCAAAGTCAAATCGCTGGAGAACTTCATTCATACAGATCCGTTGACAGCGTGACCAACGAGGATGAAGCGACCAACTATCCGATAGAATTTTTGAACTCACTGGATGTGCCAGGAACTCCACCGCATAATGTGCAACTGAAGGTGGGATCAGTTATTATAATGCTGCGGAATCTAAATCATCCGAGATTATGCAACGGTACGCGGTTGTGCGTTAAGAAACTAATGAACAACGTGATTCAAGCGACTATAATCAAGGGCAAGTTTAAAGAAGAGGAAGTTCTTATTCCACGAATTCCGATTATTCCAACAGATCTTCCATTCCAATTCAAGAGGATTCAGTTCCCAGTTCGATTGGCATTTGCGATGACAATCAATAAATCGCAAGGCCAATCGTTGGAAGTTTGCGGGATAAATCTGGAATATCAATGTTTTTCGCATGGACAGTTATACGTAGCCTGTTCACGTGTGGGAAAGCCGTCATCATTATATATTTTTGCACCAGATAACAAAACAAAAAATATTGTTTATCAGATCGCTCTCCACTGATTTCGAGTCAAAAAAAATTTAACAACAAATTTGAATAACCAGTGTTCTATTATTACTATGGGGTTATATGAAGTCGTGAAATTGGGCCGAGACAAAGTTCGCAAGGTCCGCTACAAAAAAATTTAACCAAGACAAAAAACATCAATTAGGGGCGAGACAAGGTTCGCCGGGTCCGCTAGTAAATGAATAAAATAGAAAACATTGCTTATAAAGACGGTTTTGGTTCAATATAAACGGCAGCCATTACTATTTTTTGTCCATTAGAATGTCATTGGGAAATACATATACACCCAATATTCGAAACATTAGTGCTAAATTTAACTGGTATATTTCACATGCACTTCCATATGATGCGAGCGCATCTAAGAATGCTTACACAAAAAAAAGTGCCCAACTACACTCCTGGAGTGCAACCCGCCCTGTTTTTGTAAAAGTTATAGCATTCAAAGTTGCAAAATACTTTCGTTTTTGCAACAATAAAAAATCTGAAATTGGTTAAATTTCAGGTAATATTACAGAAAAACCAGACAACAATTTTAGTTTTAAATTATAGATGCATTCATAAATTAAACCATAAAAACGACAGTTTGGTTTCGGCTTGTACAGGTAATCGTTACCTGCCAGGTGTCCATTTTAAACAACTTTTTCTGCTTAAAGTAGTCCAGAACTTCTGAAGCTGCCAAAGTTTTGTCTATTTCTTGTCACTACTGGCCAGAAATACCGATTTCTGATCCTTTTACTTGTTTTGAAGGTCCCGCCTCCGCTGAAATGTGGCTCTCCTTTAGTACCTGTTGTACCTTTTATGCCGTTATGCATAGCTTCCATGGCTGTTTATTTCTACCCCCTCCATGCGGTATTCCAAATTATGTGGATCCTTTCTCTCTCTCTCCTATCTTCTTGTCTATCCAGTCGCCGCGGTTCTTCAATGTTTTTAGCTATACTGATGGTAACCTTGACAGAGTACCAGCGGAATTGTACCTCGAATTGATAGGCTTGTAGTCCTACTTGATCGCCATGTGGTACGTTATTACCGTGAACCCTTTTAGGTAAATCTTATATTTCGCGACGCCCTAGAAAATGGCTAAGCGCTCTTTTTCCGTCGTGCTGTATTTTTGTTCAACCTTTAACTTTATGCTCGCGAATGAGATTACATGTTATCCGTCCTTGGTCCTTTGGTATGAATCGTCTGTACCATGAGGCCAGGTATCGGATTGCTGCCACTTTCTTCGTGTCTGTTCGAATGCCTTGGTTGAACACCACGTATCCGAGTATTTCAGCTCTTTCTAAAAAAATGACACTTATCCGGGTGGATTCGTAGATTAGAGTCTGAAATACTTCCTGTAGCTTTTCCAGGTGTTCTTCTTTGGTTCGACCTATCACGTCCAAGTATGCAAGTATCCATCTCGGGCCCTATTATTATATTCAGTGTCCAAAGGAACGTCGCCGGTGCCATTGTTAACCGGAATGGCGTCACCATCTATTGGAACTGGTCCCGTTCCGATACTGTAAATGCTGTGTAGTGCTTACTGTCCTTGTCCATCGGAATTTGCCAATATCACGATTTGAGGTCTTATAAACATGGATTCGTTTAATTGGTCCAGGATAAATTTCATCCGTGGTACCATGTATGCATCATTCTCTTTTAAATCGTTCAGTAACCGATAATCAATACACATTCGCCATTCATTATTCTATTTTCTCAGCAGTACAACAATTGCGATATATGGATTCCTGACTTTTCTATCAGTCCTAGAGCTAGCAACTCGTCCACCTGTTCTTTGATCGCCGCCTGTTGTGTCGGGTTCAGGAGATAGTACCTCTGTTTAATTGGTTTGTCGTCTTTTAAATATATCTTATGCGTTGCGGCGTTGCACACCGCTTGCATTTTCTCGAGTGCTTGCCTGTTCTTTTGTAGAAACTCCTGTATCTTTTCTTCAGTTGCTTCTTCTCGCTCTCCTGCCTCCGAGTCTTCTTGTACCTCTTTATCGTCTTCCTTACTTCCGGGTTTCCTTATCTCCATCTCCAGGTTGCAACATCTTAATGCACTTGCGCGCTTGCCAGGAAGTCCATTCCAAGCAGAATCCCTGCTGCGACCTCCGTCAGGATCATGAATGATATACTCCATCTTCCTCCCTCTGCTGTGCCTACTATTCTCTTCGCGGTTCTGTCTCTAAATCCAATCGCCGCTAATATTTAAACCCATCACAACTGAGGTGATCTCCCACTGCTGGTCCTATTTCTGTCGCCTGAGCCGCCAGCTTTATTCTGCCGTCTGGTACCTTCGCACTGCATGCAGTGCGGTTTCAGTTGTTGTTGTCCTACTTGGCCGGGTCGTGCTAGGTTTTCCATCGTTTCGATCTCCCCCTTCTGATCACAGCTTCTGTCCGTTTAAGGAAGTCCGTTAGCATCTTGAATTTTTTCCTTGGAGTGTTCAGCTTGAATTTGCTCCTACAATTCTTTCGTTGCGCTCAGCGTAGCTCATTTCCTAATTGTAGCTACAAGTAGTCCTATTTTGACATTCTGCGCCATGGTATTCCATTTGGTGCGGCTTTGCAGATCTTGTAGATATTTCATGGACCTCCAGAACGATTGTTTGAGCCTAGAAACTAACTCTCATCTTTTTACCAGAGTTTTTCGAGTAGGGCAAGATTTGCATCAGGAAGCGCTGTTAGTGGCTCACCAATTAGGAAATTATCTGGAGTGAGCGCTGATGTTTCCGTAGTATCAGGTGACATGGGAGTGAGGGGCCTTGAATTGAGTATCGCCTCGATCTCAATGATTACAGTGTTGAGCTGTTAGTGATGATTTGACTGTGACTGATTCCCATAAGCCACCAAATGAACTTACTGCACCTTACTCCATACCTACAAATGGAATAACAAAAGTGTTTACGTTAATAGTGTATCAGAACAAATTCGAGTTGCGGTGTCTAGGTAGGTAAGTGAAAGTGGTAAGGCTACCCTGGTACCCTCCAATTAGAGCTGAGCTCCGTTTTGATCCACACCGTCGATGGTTGTACGATGGTCCACTTCAGAACCAGCCCATGTCGTTCAGGTACGCTAGGATGGAAGACACCGATTGTCGTCCCTTAGCGACCCGAGCTGGCAAGCTCACAGTAAGTGCTCCGGTGTCTCCTTCTCGGTCTCTTCCTTGCAGGTTCTACAATGTGTGTTATGGGTGCCTATTGGACAGTGCCCAGTAAGGGTTTTTGTTATCGTTCTTATGTGTTTTTTGCTTTTGGAGATCAGCTCTGCAGTTCGACTCCTATTGAATTCTGGCCAACATAGCTTCGATCTTCTGTGCTTAGTCATCATCGACCATTTTTTGCTGGCTGGTAGTTTGAAATTGTCAAGGATTTCCGTCTTGGAGATTGCTATACTAGCTGTATTAGAGCTTTCCTCTGACCCTTGTCTGGCCAACTCATCAGCTTTCTCATTTTCGGGAACGTCGTTGTGACCTTTTTGTACCGTGTTGTCTTTAGCAAGTATAATTAGCGACTTTTTGCATTTGCAAAACCTCAGTTTCCTAAAGTTTCAGTTTAATTTTTTTAGTTTTAAGTTTTTTTATATATGTAATTTAAAGAATTTAAATAATCAATTTAGAATCGGAATAATTATTTATTTTTGGAAAATATATTGATGCGAAAGCACATGGTCCAAAGCACATGGTCCATCCGTTGTATAGTTCATCAAAGTCCCAAGACCATTTATAAGGCTTGTAGGTTTCAGTTTTTAATATGTATTTTATTTGAGAGCAGCAATGGTGCCGCTTCAATGAATCAAATGTCTCTGATTTTTACAATAATGTTTAAGTCTAATTAAGGCTAAGTCTCGATGCTGCGCTGCTCGCAGGCAGCGGCAGAGAGACGGTTATATACTTATGTATATAAACATATGCCCTCTCTTATGTGAGGCGCGCGAGGGATATGTACATGCGGTATGCTCGTGTTGCAATTATGCCGTCGCTAGCACATTCTGAGTATGGCCTGAGCCATAGCGATTGGTTCATATTTCGAGTTTATGACCGGGATCTTGAGTTATGTAAACACTGCAACAAAGTGTTACAGTGTGTACCCTTTAAGTATTGTTGGTACAGTGCATACTACATCTCCCTCCTTTTGAAAAATAACGTAATATTATGAAGTTATTTTAATATAATTTTATTAATAAAAAGTTGTAGTTCTATCTAGATGTTTAGCTATGTATGGCCATACTAAGTACAATTTATGAAATAAAGATTTTTAACCTATCCTTATAGACTGTTTGTTTCTTACTTTTATTACCTGTTATTACTATGTTATCTCTATCTCTTATTTCCGTTACTTTATACGGACCTAAATATTTAGGATCTAGCTTATGGCCTGTTTCGTTTTTTAACAAAACTTGATCTCCTAGTAATTTATAGTAATTTATTTCTATTCTTATTTGCTTCTAACATAACTCTAGCTCTTTTGTAAGCTACCTCTAATCTATACTTACTTTCCTTAGCATAGTCATCTATATTATATATAGGTTCTATGCTATCTATGCTATTAAAATGTTTTGGTAGATTATCTGTCTTACCAAAAACTAGCTCATATGGACAATAACTATGTGCCATAGAGGGGGTCGTGTTGAAACAAAAGACAAAATATTGAAGCCATACGTCCCAATCAGTTTTATCAACCGATAAGTAAGATCGTATATACTCGTTAAAAGTTGTATGAATCCTTTCTATTGTTCCAACTGTCTGATGGTGGTGTGCTGTAGATGTTATATTTTCGATTTTCAAATATTTGCACAGATCAGTTATAATTGATAGAAAAAATCAAGAATTTTGGTCATAAAATTGAGAATTTTCGGTCATGATAGTAGCGTTCGAATTTTTCGATCTTGTTTTGAGATTATTGTTCATTATATCAAAAATTTTGTGCATTCTAAATTCAAGAATTTTAAAATCTGATTTAAAACGGTAAAAGAGTTTAAAATAAGAATATTAAACTTTGAATTGTGAAAAAAACATTATCAATTAAAAAAAAAAAAACAAAAACAACATTTTTGTAATGCATTTTTGTTTTTTTTTTATTTATATATTTTCAATTGAATTTATTTTATTATAATCTCTATATTTTTTTGCTGGACTGGGTGGGGTTCGAAACTGGGACTCTGTGTCTCTCAGACCAGGCGCTTACACAACGCGCCACTTAGCCAACTTAGAATAGGACGGCAATATGTACATATGTACTCCCTCTGTAATTCCTCTATAAAACTAAGAATGCAAAAATCTTCATTTAAGACATTTTTTTCTTGATATTACCCTTTTTATACCCGCTACCCATAGGGTAGAAGGGTATTATAACTTTGTGCCGGCAGGAAATGTATGTAACAGGAAGAAGGAAGCATTTACGACCCTATAAAGTATATATATTCTTGATCAGGATCAACAGCCGAGTCGATCTAGTCATGTCCGTCTGTCTGTCTGTCTGTCTGTCTGTCTGTCTGTCTGTCTGTCTGTCTGTCTGTCTGTCTGTCTGTCTGTCTGTCTGTCTGTCCGTATGAAACACTGGATCTCAGAGACTATAAGAGATAGAGCTCTAATTTTTTTCGACAGTATTTCTTATGCTTGCACGCAGATCAAGTTTGTTTCAAATTTTTGCCACGCCCACTTCCGCCCCCGCAAATCACAAAAAAGCATATTAAGCGTATAATTTTAAAGCTAGAGTCGCGGTATGTATATTAAGAACTATAGTCTGTGTGATCCCTGAAAATTTGGTTGCGATCAAATAAAAATTGTCGAAGTTATTAAAGGAATAATTTTGTATGGCCACAAACGTCTGCTGGCAGCATGCCTCATTTGGTTGACCAATTAGACCCACTAAATATTCTTATCAGTTCTTGATTGTGTTCGGAAAAGAATCTTATAATATATTCGAGAAGCATTTTTAATAAATGGTAATAATTATTAGCCGCTTGAATGCAATAATGACGAGTTTTTACACACATAAATACATGTGTATGTATTTTTGTATGCATGTTATTATATTACACTTGCATTTGCATTTGTCCGTTATGTTCAAAATTGTATTAACTGTTTTTTCTGGCGTCCTGACGCTTTTCTGGTTTAAGTATGGGTAGCGGGTATCTCACAGTCGAGCTCACTCGACTGTAGCTTTCTTACTTGTTTTGGTATTGTTGTACGAATATTTCTTATTGTTTTCAAAATATTTTGTATTCTTTTAAGCTTTTTTTATAAGAATGTGAAAAATGTTTAATCTAGGTTCTTTTGGGCTTGAATAAACCATAGAAAAACTTATTTATGGAATTTTCGTACTTATATTAAGAATTAACTTTAAGAATGAACAAAATCTTAAAAGACGACTTTTTTTCTATCAGTATAAGAGCTAACACACTGGCATTTCACCTAAAAAAGGCATACCCTCAAGATTTGGACGTATTTGGTTATAATTTTGGACATTTTCAGACCACAAAGACTGTGTAATATGCACATATAAATATATCCGACATACGCAACCAATTGCAAATAAACATATTTAAATGCATTGAAGGGTTATACAACCCAAGGCCAGGTCATAAACCTCAGCCCGAATATGAATCCCTCGTTGCGCATTTGCACCGCACGCAGAAAGTGCAGGTGTCAGCATAAATGCCCCACGAGCGGACCTTACGTATGCATGTGCATATACCTCCGCGCTCCAGACTAAGCGAGCATAGCTATATACTTAAGAATACATAGCTGCCTGTCGCTGCCGCTGTTGGCAGCGCGGCTATCATATTTAGCCTTCGTTAGACCTTAAGTGAATTGATAAAATGAAGAACCAATTTGGAGCTCGGAGCAGTAAAAAAGCTGCTCGTTCTCATTTAATGACAATTTGTTAAAACTTAAAATCAAGTGACAAATAAAAACAAGTAAGAAAGCTACAGTCGAGTGAGCTCGACTGTGAGATACCCGCTACCCATACTTAAACCAGAAAAGCGTCAGGACGCCATAAAAAATAGTTAATACAATTTTGAACATAACGGACAAATGCAAATGCAAGTGTAATATAATCACATGCACATTAAGCGGCTAATAATTATTACCATTTATTAAAATTGCTTCTCGAATATCTTATAAGATTCTTTTCCGAACACAACCAAGAACGAATAAGAATATTTAGATGGTCTAATTGGTCAACCAAATGAGGCATGCTGCCAGCAGCCGTTTGTGACCATACAAAATTATTTCTTTAATAACTTCGACAATTTTTATCTGATCGCAACCAAATTTTCAGGAATCACACAGACTATAGTTCTTAATATATATACCGAAATTCGCGACTCTAGCTTTAAAATTATACGCTTAATACGCTTTTTTATGATTTGCGGGGGCGGAAGTGGGCGTGGTAAAAATTTGAAACAAACTTGATCTGCGTGCAAGCATAAGAAATACTGTAGAAAAAAAATTAGAGCTCTATCTCTTATAGTCTCTGAGATCCAGTGTTTCATACGGACAGACGGACAGACAGACAGACAGACAGACAGACGGACATGGCTAAATCGACTCGGCTGTTGATCCTGATCAAGAATATATATACTTTATAGGGTCGGAAATGCTTCCTTCTACCTGTTACATACATTTCCTGCCGGCACAAAGTTATAATACCCTTCTACCCTCTGGGTAGCGGGTATAATTATTATGAACCAAATATCCCGACTAATGACTGGACGATGGTGATGGGAGGATTCGTTAACACTACATGGCGACCGTGACTATATGCAATCTTCTACATCAAGAACATCAAGAACATCAAGAACGGCAATGAGAAAAAATAATAAAAGAAGCGGTGTGGTAAAAAGGTTGAAAGCCAGGAAGGCTGAGCTGCTAAGATTACTAAACAGCGGTGATCAACTAGAGTGGAGCCACTCGGTGCAAATACATGCCGAGGTGGAACATATAAAGAGAACTCTAAGCGAGAGGAAGGATAAGAAAAACGAGACCACGATTGCACCCACTGCGTCAACCTACGCAATAAAAAATGTTGCGAAAACTGTGAACGTCCAGCCACCACCAGAGAAGAAGGAGATACCGCAACTAAAGAAGAGGTGCCCCAACGACTGCGAGGGACCATTATATTCGCCCTTCTGCAAATACACCTGTGCGGCCTGCACCGGTACCGCCTGAGCTCATAGGCCCCGGACGACAGTAGCAGAATCAACAAGTGTGGGGGGCAGTCCGCCTCCTACGCCAACGAAGGAGCATCACCGAAGCCAAGACGGCGACGACCAGCTGATGCGAGGGATACCAAAGGAGCCGACAGCGCTTCCTAGAGCGCATTTATTTTTTTTTTCCTATGCCCTGCGTGGCATAATTTTTAATTGCACTGTGATGCATATTTTTTCATCTACCTTGTAAAAAGTATTGTAAAATTGAGCGACATAAAAGTTGCCCGATTAGCGCGTGGCCTGAAAACCATGCAAAAAACTAGGCAGGTTTCCATATGTTAACTTTTGACAAAATTTAAAAATATATATATGAGCCAAAGCGTATGGCAAATTAGGTATAAAATTAATAAGCCAGATAACACTATTAGAGGAACACCCAACATGGGTCTAGTTGACGTTAAAGAAGTGGATTCCACTGCTAACGTTATAAATAAAATAGAGTCAAAAACCATTAATAATGAATTAAGAAACATTTTGCTAGGTATAATTGTATTCATTATGAGCGCATTTATATTGTATAAATTGTACGTATTTCACAATAAATGCGTATCAAAAAGAGCTATAAACAGAAGCCAGGCAAATGATCTGGACAAGATATAAACGCGCTGATAATAATGTCTTGATAAATGATGTATATCCATGAAATGACGTATAGTCAACCAAATTTTTAAATGAATATATATAAATAAAAAAAAAAAATAATAAATAAATAAACTTATTACATTTTTTTCTCAAATTTTTGCTATAATCATGTACATTTCACACATAGAGGGTGAAACTCATAAAGGGCTATCCGAACGGGTAACGCAAATAATTTTGGAGTACGACATATTTAGCCAAATATCCAGCGACTTACTATAGGTATAGCATAGTAGAAGAGTCATACAAAAAGATAACATGTATGAATGAGGAAAACTGTATCTTCAGGTAAAAAGGGCAATAGAAGCGGGAGATCTAGACTATCCCCTTGATAATCTCCGAGAAAAACAAACGTAGCATGCAGTTACTGGGAATGCCGAACAGAGAGAGATTTAGCCTTTGAAGCACTAACCCTTAGCAGAAAAGCCTCTTGGTACAGAGCGAATAAAAAAAGTCGTCAGCATTTAAAATATATGAGACTATAACACCGATAAGCGATTTAATAATAACATATATGTCAGTGTCTATATTGTAATGGACTGGAGTGAGATATATGACGAATTAAAGGCAATAAAAATTGAGTTTGATAACTCATATAAGTCACTGACACAAAACCGTCAAATCCAACCAGCTACAGTAAAGAGACATGCAAGTGTATTAGTGGAGTGTTTTAATGAAGCACGAGAACTGATACATGACCAGAGGGAAAGATTAACTAACGATCATTGGTCTAAGGTATCAAAATTCCTTACCAAGCTTCGAGTAAATCTAATCTCGATCAAACAAAAATTTGATCTAGACATATATGTCCCTACTGTCCTCAATACTTCGGCATCCGTTGTAAATAATGACGAGCCAGCCGGTGACGAGGAAGTAGAAGAACCAGAATCAGCAGAAAACGACGCTGAAGAACTAGAACAGGAAGAATTAGGAGGTAAAGATTTTGAAACGGAAGAAATCGAACAGGAGGAATCTGAAGAAAAACTAGATCTTGAACCCAACATAGAGGAGTTAGACATAATCAATCTCACCATTCCTGCTGTGTTAATAATACCAGTAGCAGAGGAAGAGAAACAAGGGAAATCAGATTCGCTATCCTCCCCTGATATCTTATTAAGCTCGTTAGACACAATAATCAGCATGATGGCAGATCCTGCCGTAAAGCGGGCCTATATAAAGGACATATCAAATGCCATACCCGAATTTAATGGACAAAAAATCCATTTACAAAGATTTGTTAAAGCTAGTAGATTTAACGAAAGGAAATTTCGAAGAACTAGCCGTCGAAGTAGTTAAATCGAAAATAGAAGGATCACCCTTATATAAGGTCCAAAATGAAACTACTATTAAAGCTATAATTGACAAACTTAATGCCACTATCGTCGGTGAAACATCCGATGTAGGGAAAAGGGAAAACGGCAGAAAAATTTACCAATGAGATCGACAACTTACGAAAACTCCTCGAAGCTGCGTACATTGATGAAGGCCTATCAGCCGAACACGCTGACAGATTCAGCACAAAGGAAGCCATCGCCACAATGGTCAAAAATTGTGAACATGGCCGACTTAAAACAATATTAGAAGCAGGCAACTTCACAACAATGAACGAAGCTGTCACTAAGTACATACACTGTAGTACTGAAATGACAGGTAATGCCAATTCGATATTGTATACGCAGAGAAATCACAATAATAACTATCGCGGTAATAATTATAGAAACAATTATCGTGGTAGAGGTAATTATCAAAATAACGGATATTACCAGAATAACGGATATAACCAAAACAATGGCTATAACCGAAACAACAATTACAGGAACAACAATAACCCACTTTTATTAGTTCCGAAGAAGTCCCTTCCGGGATCTGATACGAAAAAATGGCGATTAGTAATTGACTATCGTCAGATTAACAAAAAACTCTTGTCTGACAAATTTCCGCTCCCTAGAATTGATGACATTCTAGATCAACTAGGTAGAGCAAAATACTTCTCATGCCTTGACTTAATGTCAGGTTTTCACCAAATTGAACTTGAAAAAAGTTCCAGGGATATAACGTCATTTTCAACGAGCAATGGCTCGTATCGCTTTACGCGATTACCATTTGGCTTAAAAATAGCCTCAAATTCATTCCAGAGAATGATGACTATCGCCTTCTCCGGATTAGAACCGTCACAGGCATTTCTTTATATGGATGATTTAATAGTTGTAGGGTGTTCCGAGAAACATATGCTCAAGAACTTAACTGATGTCATTGAGAAATGTAGGCAACATAACTTAAAGCTACATCCTGAAAAATGTTCATTTTTCATGCATGAAGTCACATTTTTGGGACATAAATGCACTGATAAAGGAATCTTGCCCGACGACAAAAAATATGACGTCATTCAAAATTATCCAGTCCCACACGATGCGGACAGTGCTAGAAGATTCGTTACATTTTGCAATTATTACAGAAGATTTATAAAAAACTTCGCTGAATACTCCCGTCACATAACACGATTATGTAAAAAAGATGTAAAATTCGAATGGACAACCGAATGTCAAAACGCATTCGATCATCTTAAATCAGCCTTAATAAATCCAACTATGTTGCAATACCCCGATTTTAGCAAAGAATTTTGTATAATCACAGATGCTAGCAAATACGCTTGTGGAGCAGTCCTAACACAAAACAAAGATGGACTACAGCTTCCAGTTGCATATGCATCAAGATCCTTCACAAAAGGAGAAAGCAACAAAAGCACTACAGAACAAGAGTTAGCAGCTATTCATTGGGCAATAACTCATTTCAGACCATATATTTATGGTAGACACTTCACTGTCAAAACAGATCACAGGGCACTTACCTATTTATTCTCAATGGTAAACCCTACTTCAAAACTAACACGTATGAGGCTTGAGTTAGAGGAATATGATTTTACGGTAGAATACCTGAAGGGGAAAGATAATTTTGTAATTATCAAGAATAACCATCAAAGAATTACAGAATATTACTGGCAATATACTAAAAGTCACTACGAGAAATCAGAGTAAACAGAAAACTTCCTGCGCAGGAAATAAATATGGAAAAGTAGATTTGCCACCGCAAAGTCTTACTAATGCTTCTAAGCCCAACGTATACGAAGTCATTGTAAATGACGAGGTACGAAAAGTAGTGACCTTGCGAATAACAGACTCTCTATGTTTACTAAAACAAGGGAAAAAAGTTATGGCAAGAATTGATGTTAGCGATATGTACACCAATGGAACCCTTGACTTAAGTCAGTTCTTCCAAAGGCTTGAAAAAGAAGCCGGTATACACAATATCAGCCAACTCAACAATAGAAAGAAGCCATAGAACTTTAAACGAGTATATACGATCTTACATATCGGTAGATAAAACCGATTGGGACGTTTGGCTTCAATATTTTGTCTTTTGTTTCAACACGACCCCCTCTATGGCACATAATTATTGTCCATATGAATTAGTTTTTGGTAAGACAAGTAATCTACCAAAACACTTTAATAGTATAGATACCATAGAACCTATATATAATATAGATGACTACGCTAAGGAGAGTAAGTATAGATTAGAAGTATCCTATAAAAGAGCTAGAATTATGTTAGAGGAAAATAAGAATAGAAATAAATTACTATACGATCAGAAGGTAAGGGATATAAGTATATCCGTGGGTGATCAGGTTTTATTAAAAAATGAAACTGGTTATAAATTAGATTTTAAATATACAGGCCCCTATAAGGTAGAACATATAGGAGATAGGGATAACATAACAATAATAAATAAAAAAAAATAGTACATAAAGATAGATTAAAACAATTTATTTCATAATCAATTTTTCTATTTTCATATATATATATCATTCATAGAAATACATGAAATAAACACAAAAAAAAAAAGAAACACAATAAAATAATAGTAATAATAAAAATCGAAAAACTCAAAAAAAAATATATAATACCTTTAAAATACATAATTATATACTAGAAAATAACTTCAATATATTACGTTATTTTTCAAAAGGAGGGAGATGTAATATGCACATATAAATATATCCGACATACGCAACCAATTGCAAATAAACATATTTAAATGCATTGAAGGGTTATACAACCCAAGGCCAGGTCATAAACCTCAGCCCGAATATGAATCCCTCGTTGCGCATTTGCACCGCACGCAGAAAGTGCAGGTGTCAGCATAAATGCCCCACGAGCGGACCTTACGTATGCATGTGCATATACCTCCGCGCTCCAGACTAAGCGAGCATAGCTATATACTTAAGAATACATAGCTGCCTGTCACTGCCGCTGTTGGCAGCGCGGCTATCATATTTAGCCTTCGTTAGACCTTAAGTGAATTGATAAAATGAAGAACCAATTTGGAGCTCGGAGCAGTAACAACAGCTGCTCGTTCTCATTTAATGACAATTTGTTAAAACTTAAAATGAAGTGACAAATAAAAATTATTATGAACCAAATATCCCGACTAATGACTGAACGATGGTGATGGGAGGATTCGTTAACACTACAACTGACACTTTACATAAATACTAAAATTAGCTTGAATACGATTGGACTATAGTCCAATAAAGTTAGTAAATAGTAATGCTAAAACACGGACCACAAACAACCTTAAATCTTTCCATGAGCACGTGCTGAAAATAGGTTAAGTTTCAAGCTCATATCCGATCAAGGAAAAGCTTTTTTAAGCTTGTCAAAGTGCTACCAATTAAATTAAATCAAAATTGATCCTATTCTCAAAAGTTGGAAATCGACTTTTGTTCCGCTAGATTTGTCATTGGGCCCACTGTGCGCCGGTGTAGAGGGATACTTCGTTTTGTTCGGATACACTGATAGAAAAAAAAAGTCGTCTTTTAAGATTCTGTACATTCTTAATGTTTATTCTTAATATAATTACGAAAATTCTATAAACAAGTTTTTTTATGGTTTATTCAAGCCCAAAAGAACCTAGATTTAAGATTTTTCACATTCTTAAAAAAAAAGCTTAAAAGAATACAAAATATTCTCAAAACAATAAGAAATATTCGTAAAACAATACCAAAAAAAGATTAATATCAAGAAAAAAATGTGTTAAATTAAGATTTTTGCATTCTTAGTTTTACAGAGGGATTACAGAGGGAGTACAGAGGGAGTACATATGTACACATCGGCGTGTACATGTTAGCTACTTGGCGCGTTGTGTAAGCGCCTGGTCTGAGAGACACAGAGTCCCAGGTTTGAACCCCACTCAGTCCAGCAAAAAATATGGAGATAAAAATTAAAATAAATTCAATTGAAAATATATAAACAAAAAATATAAAACAAAAATGCTTTAAAAAAATTTTGTTTTTTGAATTGGTAATGTTTTAAGATCTTTTTTCACAATTCAACGTTTAATATTCTTATTTTAAACTCTTTTACCGTTTTAAATAAGATTTAAAAAGTCTTGAATTTGGAATGCAAAAATTCTTGATGTAATGAACAATAATCTCAAAACAAGATCGAAAAATTCTAACGCTACTATCACGACCGAAAATTCTCAATTTTATGACCAAAATTCTTCATTTTTTCTATCAGTGTACAATCCCCTTGTGGGGTATATGGCGGTGTATTGCATGTACCCTTATTGTATTGTCTGTACCAGGGACCGTAATTATTATAATTTTTTAAATAAAAATTATAAAATAAATAATTATAATAATAATAATTTTTATTTTCAATTTTTATAATAAAAATTGAATTATAATTTTTATTTTAAATTTATTTTAAAAAATTGAAAACTAATTCTTAATCCTAATTATTATTATTATAATCAAAAGTATGAAATTTATTTCAATTTATTTTCAATATAAATCGGAAATAAAATTTTATCGTGTTTTCGGATTCACCGTTAAAGAATGGTATGTGTGTCCTTTTCCCACTCCCCGCAAAGGCTTTTTTTGTGCTTCAATTGTTTTGAACTCATAATTCTTATTTGCGGTCCCTGGTCTGTACCCGTTGTTCCCACATAGTCTATTTCATTCAGCATCGTACAGCGCCCAGTATGGTAGTACTTTCACCTTTGGATTGCTTTTGGTCGTACCGCGCTTTGGGCTGCTGCGTTCCTGATGAAGTGTTTTATTAGGATAAGGCTTAATACTGCATTCAACTCTGGGGGCATGACCTTAATGGTCCCGTGGCACTTGCGCATGTCGATCTCTGGATTCTTGTGAGTTTCTGCCTATTGTAAGTCCTAGTTAGTGCTGGCCACTATACTAGTGCTCCGTATGTGAGTATGGATTTCACCACCGCTGTGTAGAGCCATATTATGATCTTGGGGTGTGTGCCACAGCTTTTTCCATGATAGTTTTGTTTCTACTATCACTCCCAAGTACTTGGCTTGTTGTGATAGTTTTATACCATCTATTTGTGGTTTTATAAACACGGGGATCTTTGTTCTGATGCCCCCTTCAACAACTTATTTGTTGAGCGAGCTCAGTATGTAGTCCGCGTTTACGTTGTTAAACGCGCATTCTATATCTAAGAAGGTAGCCAATGTGTAGGTTTGAAGCGAAGCTTTTTCACTGACGGTCTTGCAAAATATATGGGGTGTAAACTGAGGAAAATGGTTCGTCATAGCAATGTAGCGTTATAGTCCATCCTGCTCTAACTCACTTGAACTCTCAATCTCTCTTCCCCTTCTCTCTTTGTATCGATTAGCGTTTCAGCGTGAACACACATAAACATGTCAGTGAGTCTATTTAGCTCCTCTTTGCATTTGGTCACTAGAGTCGATGTTGTTGCTGTTACTGTTACGAGAGATGACATCCCCACATCAACCCAACCAACACCCCCTAGACCCAACCCACGCTGCATACTCATACAATTTACTCCATTTCTTCGGCAAATAACCCCATCATTCTAAGAACTCACAAAACACTATATTTGTAGACCTGTGTAATTGGTGACAAAATTTAGGTTTAAAACTAGAAAGTAAGCTTACTTCGGCTCACCGATGTTTGTATACCCTGGCAGATTACAAATTAAATCAAATAATTAAAAGCTAAATTCTGAAAGAATAAAAAGTGTTGCCTTCTTAGTGCGTGACTATAATGCTAGGCTGCCACGCCAGGGATAAGATATAGTCGTCCGATTTTGATAAAATTAAAACCGAAATTCGGAAATAATATTAAAGGCCAAATGTCAAATCTGGTGAAAATTGGTTGAAAACTGACAAAGTAAAAATTTTTTTTCGAAGATTTTTCCGATTGTTCTTATGGCAGCTATATGATATAGTCGTCGTATAGAAGACTAACTACACAGTTTCATTCAGATAGCTTTAAAACTAAGGGACTAGTTCGCGTATAATCGGACAGACGGACGGACAGACAGACAGACGGACGGACAGACGGACATGGCTAGATCGACTCGGCTGTTGATCCTGATCAAGAATATATATACATTATGGGGTCGAAGATGTCTCCTTCACTGCGTTGCAAACTTTTGACTGAAATTATAATACCCTGCAAGGGTATAAAAAATGAAAAAAAAAATTGGTTGCCTGTAAAGTCGGTATACGGGCGAAAGTTTTACGTGACAACGATAATAATGGTAAAATAATTTTAATGTGAATATTCATTCGTATAGTAGGAAGAAGGATGAAATAATAGTAACAATTTAAAACATTTATTTATACAAAGAATTACATTTAAAACATTAATTTATACAAAGACGTGAATTGAATTTTTGCGATGGACGAAACTACCTTCACATTATCACTACACAATCGTTTTACAATTAACTGGCAACGTGTAAACTTGTATGCAGGCGCCTAAGCGAAATGGAAGCGCAAGAAATGAACCGGTGTGTATGCCTATCTCCCACGCTCTGTCTCTCTTGCTCTTAGGCGGCCTAACTGTGCTAGAGTGGAAGGGACGCGTGCCTTTCACTTTTTATGTCTGTCTCTCTCGCTCTTAGGCGGGCTAACCATGCCCGAGTGGAAGGGACGCGTGCCTCTCACTCACTCTCATTGTGAGCACATAACGTGACGCGGAGCGTAACGCAGTTTCTTGAAGTGGCAAACCCATTTATAAGACGTTGTCACGTCAAAAAGCTTCGTTTCTTTCGGGCTTCCTACGACGACTCTAATTTCTTTTGAATAGCAGAGCTTTCTCTATATATCGCACCACTTGGTGTATCGCTGTTTCTTCTCCTTTCATGTACGCATGCTGTACTGTATACTGTATATCAAGTATCCGTTCAATTGCTTTCATGAGGAATGAGGTCAGGCTAATCGGCCTGTGGCTTTGATGTGGCTTATGACTTATGAGTTATATAAGTTATTTCTCTCTTTTAAATCGTCCTTTAAGAAGATTAGAATTATATCGTTTAACCCGTTTTTGTGTATTTTGTGAAAGTCTATTTTATATTTAGTTACATTTTTAGTTATTTTCTAAGAAAATCCAAAATTGGTATATGTGTCATTGTGTTCGTCTTACTTTTAAGTTTTTAAATGTTTTAAAATTAGCTGCATAAACTTGCAGATGTGTGTTTACTAGTAATATTATCAAAGGTGAGTCTTTGCCTTTTGTGCTACTATGCTGCACTGTGGCGATTCTCGAACAAATAGCGTTGCGAAAATAAAAAACCCTTAAGTATAATAATATAGAAACTATATTCGAACGAAATGATTTTATTTAAATAAGTAAAAATGGTATAAGTAAGTAGTAAATACAAAATGTATCAATTCTCATTTATAATTTCAACAACTCTTAAATCATCATTATCAGCATTTTCATCGTTATTATCAGGATTTTCATCAAATTCTAAAACGGAAACAATAGATCTATGGTAACTAAAGTATGAAATGAACAATTTTGATTTAAATCTATTTATATATCTTGTGAATACTGCAACAATTGTAGTTTTTTTGTGCTGTCTGCGATCATTGGACATCGTTAAATCGAATTCTTCATATAAAAGTTCAATTATTGATTTATTTTTAACATCTGTAAAGTTTATGTTGAAATCTTCACCTAAAATCATAGGATAATGATCAAATCTTCTATTAATTTTCATCATAAATAGTGTGGAAGCAGCTTTAGAATAAATCAATCAAATTGAATACAAGAACTCTCGTTTTTTAATGATGTTATCTGACTCACATAATGTGGTCAGATGTAAAGGATAGGTAACGTAGAATATAATTTGAATTAAAATCTAAGGACATCTCGACATGTAACAAATGGTAATACTCATCACACAAAGAACATAAAACACGAAAAGGCTCTGCGAGGAGGACATAAATGAGCTGCCTTGGTGCTGCAGTTGAGCAGTAATTAGTAATTCAAAAAGCTTGGGAATCACAGTAAGTTTAGCAATACCTCTGTAGTTCTCGATATTTGACTTGCTACCCTTTTTATGAAGCGGAATTATAAAAGACACCTTCCAACTACCGGGAAAGAACGACATGTTAAGAGATAAGAGTTAAGATGTTAAGATAAGAGCTTTGACAAAGGACTACATAACGCATTAGCACAATTTCTCAATAAACAACTCGGCACAAGATCGGGACTAGGATAGGGAAGAGCTGTGATTTTCGTTTAGAATTGACGAAAGCATAAAATTGCTTCGGATTTGTTTGAAACTCACTTCTGAATGGATTTAAATGATTGTTGTAGCATTCGGAATTGTGCGTCAAGAAATCGGAGCGAGCTACTAAGCATCTAGCACGGTTTGCTTGTAGTCCGGTTCGGCTGAATTTTTTAAAAAGTCTGGACTTCACAATATTTAGATGAGGTCTAAGATTTTGTAACAGCAGTTTTTAATATTATTTAATTGTCCTAAAGAAAGGTCAATAAGTCCGTGAATGAAGTCATGA
Organism: Drosophila anomelani; assembly: GCA_035045905.1. Lineage (NCBI taxonomy): Eukaryota > Metazoa > Arthropoda > Insecta > Diptera > Drosophilidae > Drosophila > Drosophila anomelani. The sequence goes on along the minus strand of JAWNOO010000082.1, from coordinate 168,473 downwards.
GGGACAGAGAAAATGAGAATATTAGAGTCAGTTTGGGGTATCCGGGATATATAAGGGAGGTTAAAGTAACATAGAACAATAAGGTGGTCATTATCACCCAGAGTGGAGTGGATGCTCTGAATTAAGGATAGGTGCTGAGAGTAAAAATCCAGCCAGACACAAAAACAACATAATCGAAAACTTGAATGCGAACAGAAAAATATATAAAAGTGCAGTCGTAGTCAATTATCGGAGCCAAATTAGAAACAAGATTAGATTTAACGGCGATAAGAACACCGCCGCCAATGCGTGACGGACGGTCGCGCCTATAGACAACATAATTGCCTGCAAACAGTTTAGTATCACAGACAGAAGAGTTTAGCCACGTTTCAATGAAGACAATAACGTCGACATCAAAGGAAACACTATTGACGTGGAGTTTTCTGAGCTTCCCCAGTAAATTACGAACTTTCTGATAGTGGATGGAAAATTAATCAGTTAGTTGTTTGAAGGTAAAGCTAAGGGAGTCTGAGGCGCACGAGCACGAGGATTATTTTTGTTTTTATACCATGTACCAAAGGTACAAAGGTATTATAGTTTTGTGCGAGTGCGATTTTCTGTAACAGGCAGAAGGAGGCGTGGCAGACCCCCAAAAGTTACCTAAATATTGGTCAGGACCACTAAAGGAGTCGATATAGCCATGTCCGTCTGTCCGTCCGTCCGTCCGTCCGTCTGTCCGTCTGTCCGTCTGTCCGTCTGTCTGTATGAACGCCCAGATCTCAGAGACTATAAGAGCTAGAGACACCTAACTTTGGATTTAGACTTCTTATATCTGCACGCAGATCAAGTTTGTTTAAAATTTTTGCTGCTCCCCTTTTTGGAGGAGCTATTTGAAAAAAACGTATAGCTCCGAAATTTATAAAGTTATGTAAACCATATTAAAAAGCCTAAAGCATTTAATCAAAATACACAGACTGTCCAAATTTTATTGCGATCATGCCATAAATAGCGGAGATATAGGCTTTTTACTTTATACACATTACGTGTACAAGAGGCAGCCCAGGCAGAGGGCTCCAAATAAATCAAAACGTTCATTAAACATTTTACTTATGTTCATATTACTATGAAAATAAGGTTACTCATTTTGAATTGGTTGGTGGTGCAGCTGGCTAAGCTGAAGTCTTTTTCAAATGTTAGTTGTCACGGGTTCGAATCCCGTCGGCGACGAGTGAAAACTTTTTTATTTTTAGCAATTTTTTTTTTTAATTTTTCCAGTACATCAAAATAATTACAGTATTTAATACTAAGAAATAAAAAAATGCAAGCAAAGAACTATACTTAATGTTTTGAAAATGAAAAAAATCCTTATGCCTGCGGTTGATTCGAACCCAGGCCAATTGCTTACAAAAATGTATGTGTAGCTTTACCCACTGAGCTATCGACTTTGCTCTTGAATGGGAAGACATTTGCATTATATGTAAATTTGTCTCAGTTTTTTATTCTTATTCTTTCTTTTATATAATTTTGGGACGCGCCTTGTAACGGTACATGGTATTCTACTGTCGGGACACCCGACTGTATGTCCATCTTGTTAAATTCATGAACTGTGGCATGTTCAGGCCAGACGGAAGTATCAAGAACCCTGTCCAAGAGGCCGTCAGAAAGTGCAATTTTAAACGAAGATATATCGCATCTTTGTTTAAAATTGAACTTTGAGACGACAAATTCAGTACCAGAAACATTCAGCTTGCTGCTCAAATGGATCTTAACGTCATTTTCGGAAGCACCTGGGTTCAGGCGGGAGACGAAGACGAACTTCCTGGGAGCAACGCCGGCAAGCGGCGCCGGTTTACGCTGAGCAAGAGATTGTAGAGTGCTGTAATCCAGGCGTGGTGAAAGGGGACAAAGAAACAGAGACCTCCGGTATCACAGGACTCTGTTGGTGTCCACAGCTGACACAGTGGGTGATATTGTCGCAGAGCCAACAATAAATAGTGGGCTGCCGCGAGGTTGCACAACAGGTAGCCATGATTAGTTCAGTAAGAAATTAATAATAATAATTCGTAAAAAGCGTACGAATAAAAAATAAAGGAAAGTTATTTAAATTGCACAACGAAGGAAACGATCAAAACAATCAAGCGAAAGCAATCAAAGCTTTTATCTAAGCACCAAAAAAGCAGTAGTTTGTTTGTAAGTTCGCGGTATACAGAAACGCTTGCACCGACAACAATGTTGAATGGAATGCAGCGGTAAGCGCTAAACGCACAGCACACGAAAACAAAGGGAAAGAATAGAAAAATAAAAATAAAAACGAGTTTATTTTCGTAGATTAAAGTCACTCTCTTTATACGAAATGATCCAGATGTTTATAGTAAATAAAGAGCGCCAAACACGGATCAGTTGCCAAAAATATGGACTTTGAAGATCAAATAGTCACATAAAACACTTAAAAAGAAGGGAGACCGATGGGAAACACGACCGACTCAAAGCTTGACTCACAGAAAATATGATATACGGTTTTTTCAAATAGCTCCTCCAACAAGGGGAGCAGCAAAAATTAAAAACCATATAAGAATAAGATATAAGAAGTCTAAGTCAAAAGTCTGGTATCTCTAGATCTTATAGTCTTTGAGGCTAGGCGTTCATACAGACAGACAGACAGACGGACGGACTGACGGACGGACAGACGGACATGGCTATATCGACACTTTTAGTGGTCCTGATCATTATTTAGGTATTTTTTGGGGGTCTGCCACGCCTCCTTCTGCCTGTTACAGAAATTGCAATCGCACAACATTATAATACCTCTGTACCTTTGGTACAGGGTATAAAAACGGAAGTTTGGATTCGGCTTGTACAAGTAAATCGTTACCTGCAAGATGTCAATTTGTACCACTTCTTTCTGCCTAAAGTCTATAAGTCCTGAAGCCCACCGAAGCTCGCAACGACTCTATATCTATCAGTTCAGTCTATCTTTCCTGAATCAGAATCCGTTTAGAAAGTCTGCGTTGAGCTGCGACTCTATCTTTGGGAGCCAATCTAGTGGAACAACTCAAAATATTTTTATTTGAGCAAATTAATAAAAATAAAGCTAAAAAATTAAATAAAATTAAAAAAAAAAAATCGATTTCTATGAGAAAATTTGATTTCTTCAGTACGATACCCTATAATTGGGCAATGCGCTGTGGTTGCGCCCATAGGCCAAAAAAAAAAAAATTTCCAAACGGGTGCGAAAAGTAGACAAATTATTTCTAAAATGTCCAAATTAATTTATGGTAAACTCGATTTGTCTCAAAATCTAATGAGTTATCCAAAAAAAGAATGCAAAGAGCAAGCAACTGTTCATTTTTTGCAGCGCAGCGGAGTTTTGTTTGCTTTTCGTCACAACAAAACAGAATCTAACGTGAGCTAGAGAGATCCGATTTAAACAATTTAAAATGGATTTTAAAGTTATAGGTATTTACTTTAATAACTGTTTTTGTGAAAATAATTTGAGTGATTTTCTATTTTTTGTGTATTTCTAAATGATTATGCATTTTTTGTGTACTATGTGAACTTAATTTTTCAGGTTTAAATAGACTTTTAAATATGTTACCCCCCGATTCCCCCTTTAAGAGTGATATCAGTGTATTCGTTAATGTTTTAAGGTAATAAAAATATAGAATGTAGCTGCATATATTTGCCAATTCGTCTGTATTCATTAACACACTCACTGTTTTCTGGTTCGAATTTTCGGTGCAATTCACACTGCGCAGTGGTTGCGCTTGTATGGAGCGACCGGCCATAAATACTTCCCGTTGAGATATTGGTGTGAAATTTTCCCAAAAAATCTAAAAAAAAATTTTAAAATATATACTAAAAAAATTGGTTCCATCGGACGACTATATCCTATAGCTCCCATATTACCGTAGTAAGGCTTAAGGTAAGGCAGCAAAAGCACCGCTGCCGACGCCAGCCGAGCAGATCGCTGCTGACAGCAACGATCGCGACGGAAAAGTTCGGCTGCGGGAGTGCGAATTGGATTAAGCAGCGAGACGGACGTGAAGGAATCAAGAACGGAAGACCACGACACGCGACGACGGACCCTGGGCCGCCATCGGATAGGCGGGCCCAGAAGAACGGCGGTAGGGTGGCTAGGGCACAGAGTAGGGCAAATCAGAAAATAAAGTAAGGACGTATCTCAAGTCTCGCATACTCATTTCGGGTCTATTTTCCCCCTTCTTTTAGCCCACACACCTGCATCCATCTTCCCCTCCCTCCGCCTGACTCCGGCGTTGGTCTCCGGCATCCGGGGTCACGCCGGCCTCCTCCGCCCGACGCCGGCGTCGGTCCCCGGCATCCGAGGTCACGCCGGCCGACGGTCTCCTCCGCCCGACACCGGCGTCGGTCACGCCGGCCGACAGTCTCCTCCGCCCGACACCGGCGTTGGTCCCCGGCATCCGGGGTCACACCGGACCAGGCTCTCCCATCTCGTCCGACGCAAGCGGCGGTCCCCGCGGCTACGGGGTCATGCTGGCCGACAGGCGAATTAAACCCCCTAATCGTGGGCGGAACGGCTTTGGTACCCGGGGAACGGGGAGCCTGTTACACGAGCAGGACCGGGCGCACTCAATGGGCGCACGCCTCTGCTTCTCTCCCCCTCCCTGCCTTAAATTCGGCCACCAGCCGACAAGTCCTGCCTGTCCCCGCAAACTATAAATGTTTCTGTGGAGGACTCTGGGGCCGATGAGTATCTACCCCGGCCTGAGAAAAGCATCCTTACAATATATTGTAGGATAAACCTCGGAAACCCGCGTTAGGTAAAAGTAAGAAATCGAAGGATTCACCAGTGTGAAAATTGTAAAAAATTGTGGTAAGTTTAATTTCAAAAGACTTTGCTTTTGATTTAAAAAAAAAGCAAAAGTCGCAGTCGAAGCAAATGTAAAAATCAAAAAGCGACCAACATCAAAAATCAGCTGCAGTCACCGCTGTTCGTTTTCTTGCTATCTGCTTTGCTGTTGCTTTCGATCAGCAGCGTAAGTAAAAATTAGCAACCATATACATACAAATCGTGGAAGTTTTCAATCTGCGATGAATTCATTCAGTAGCGTAGCCGGCGACTTTTCATTTATTACCTATGATGTTGAAGAATTATTTGGCAATTAACAACAGCGACAAAAATCAGAAGTAGCAAAAACTCAAATGTGTCGACTTATGAAACTGCGACTTCCCAACATCCCTGGAAGTCGACAAAAGCGACAGCATCGACTTACGCTCGGAAAAGCGCTGAGCGTTCGTCCACATGTAGAAGTGTGTGGTGATCCTTACTACACAACTGACATCAGCGGCAAGATCCCTGTGAGTGGTGGTGGGCCAATCGTTGGAGTTTTTCTTCTCGATGACTGCCTATGCTGTTTCTTAGCGCAACGCCTAAGGAAACGGTGGCAGTTCCGAAGAGGCTGGTGTCCTTGGGAGACTCAGCATGGGAAAGATAAAATACACTGCCGATCAACTGAATAGGTTCATGATCTCAATGGTAGAAATTTATCTATAATTTCCAGTTTTCCGATTTACATAATATTTTTTTTCTTTAATTCTTAAATCATATTAAAATTGAAATCTGAAGAAAAATTTTTCAAAAACATATTATTTATGCCTTATATATTTTTTCTTCTGAAAGCTTAACAAAATCAATGATTTTTTTTGGTTCAACTGAATAGGTTCATCTGAAAGATTTTTAGTTTGCAATTAAACTAGGACGGTTAATGACATATTTTTGATGCAAATTTTTAATTTCATAGATTTTCTTTAAATTAATTGAAAAATGGGACGCGGGGACCAATTATCCGAGTCTGAAGAAGGCCAACTTTAAGCCTATAGTGAAAATGGTCTTAGCAATCGCAAAATCAAGCGAGTGGCAGAAAGTGGTCTTTTCCGACGAAAAAAATTTTATTTGGACAGACCCGATGGATAAAATTATTACTATCACGTCTTCCTTTGTCGTCGGAAATGACCACTTTCTGCCACTCGCTCGTCCAGCTTATGTGCTTGTGCAGAAAGAGCAGTTGTGAGGCTTTACGTGCATCATTTAACTACGGTTTTTTTTTAAGTTTTATTTTTTTTAGATGATCAGCCTATGAAATCACTCTTTTAACTGTTGACACACTGACTTTAACACCGACAATTTCTTTTATTTTGGGTGCTGAGAGGTGCGAATTGAACCCAAGCTCGCACAATATGCTTCCTGTCTGCCGCAGAGGTGGGGTGTTTGACTCCGCCTTTCAAGTTTTTGACATTTTCTTATTTGTTTCTTAAAAAATTACCCAAAAAAAATTTCGTTTCGTCCAATTTTTTAAGCGATTTTGCGATTGCTAAGACCATTGTCACTATAGGCTTAAAGTTGGCCTTTTTCAGACTCGGATAATTGGTCCCCGCGTCCCATTTTTCAATTAATTTAAAGAAAATCTATGAAATTGCATACTAAAAATCTTTCAGATGAACCTATTCAGTTGAACCAAAAAAAATCATTGATTTTGTTAAGCTTTCAGAAGAAAAAATATATAAGGCATAAATAATATGTTTTTGAAAAATTTTTCTTCGGATTTCAATTTGAATATGATTTAAGAATTAAAGAAAAAAAAATTATGTAAATCGGAAAACTGGTTTAGGAATTATAGATAAATTTCTACCACTGAGATCATGAACCTATTCAGTTGATCGGCAGTGTACCTTGGAAACGTCTGCTTCTGATGTCATTGTATGGAACACAGTAATTGAAGGACTCAGGATGAGAGATCGAGGAAGTCCTTTTGATCGGCCCGAATACTGGCCTTGAAGCATTAGGAGGAATCGGAAAACTAAAGGAGGATTTGCTTGGAGGCAACAAAGTGTTATGCCGACCGTGGCATGTAGAACAGGCGCTTGAGCAATCGTGGCGTTGATGACATTTTCCAATGCAATTTAAGCAAAACTTCCTTTTTCGGATATAATAGGTTCAATCATTTATCATCATCTGGATGAAATATGGACATATACGCACTCTGGTTCTCTGTTGAACATAAATCACATCCTTTGAATATTGGAGCAATTTGCGTACTAAAGGATTTTAGTAGGCTCCGTTAGAAAAGAATAAAGCTCTCGCGACGCGTCGCACAGTGCGACACACAAAACAAAAAGTGCAATTGATCGACTTTCAGGTAATATTACACAAAAACTAGACAACAAATCGGATCGATTTTAGTTTTAAATTATAGATACATTCAAAAGCTGTAAATTAAAAAAAAGGCAATTTTGGATCGTCTTGTACAAGTAAATCGTTAACTGTCAGGTGTCCATTTTTAGCACCCTTTTCTGCCTAAAGTAGTCAATAACGTCTGAAGCCCACAAAAGCCCACATAGTGTATCATGTCTATCAGTGTGTAAATGAATTGGTGGTTGTATAGAGAGTTTTTTATGGAGTGAAAGATTCGGTGGTGGGGGACTGGAGTTTTTGTTGTAGTGTGAAAAGGTCATGTTTGTGGCTTTAAAGATAGTTTCGAGGTAGTGTTTTTTAGCTGAGATGTTTTTGGTTGGGGCATCTGTGGTGCATTTTTGTGGATTTGCCTAGTTTACCTATCGGGAAGTCGTGGGAGGATAATAGTTTAGTAGCCAGTTTGTCTGCTAGGAGATCGCGTCTGTTTTCTATTGTGTTTATTTTGGATTCTATTAAAAGCTTGTTGGATAGGGTAGCCGATTCCAGATTAGACATGAATTTCCATACGTATTTGATGATTCGGGGACCAAGTTTCCAAGTTTCAAGTTGGTGAATGAGAGGGTGAATGACTATTTTATGGAAAGCCTTCGCGAATTCTAGCGATAGTATAGAGAGATGTTTTTTTAGGGACAAGGATCCATATAGAGTAGACTATCTTGAACAGGTTTGTTCGTTTTGATTTTGTTTGTTAAAACAAACCACAATAACCTTTTCGCAATGACTTTATCAAGGACTTTTGAAGGAAGTGGGTGTGTTTTTTATCATGGAGTATATTCTGTCTAGCCCACGAGTGTGTCCTTTTAGGGAGTTTATTGCAGAAGTAAGTACTAAACTCTTTTATGTCTGTTTGGGATGGGGTGTAGATATTAGGGAGGTTAATGGCGCTACGACACATTAATGCAGTTTTCATTAATTAAAACCTAGAAAGAGACAACTATATGTGTTATTTTGCTCGGATCTCTTTGTAATGCGACTTGGGTCGCACCGATTTTAAAAGGTAAACAATAACAAATGTTATGAATTTTTGGAGTCATCGTTGAAGTACTCCTTTTTTTTTTGCATGTGTAAGCCCTTAAATTTATTTTTTTAACTTTCTTAGGCATACAAATTTTATTATTAAAACCCAAAAAATTAATTGGAGTTAAGTTAGCAACTTAAGATTTTTTACATTTTAGTTTCAACAAATAATTGCAAAATATCAGCAAAGTTAAATTTGTATATATTTGGCTAATATACTTTTCAATTACAATTTTGTTTCATCATAGCAGTATATTGTCCTCGGTCAATTTTCGTATCTAGTAGATATATCGTTTTTGGCCTCTAATGCATTGGTTTATTTTACTCGCTCTTGTGTAAAACCCTAAAGAGCTGTCAAACCTTTAATGAAGTCTCTAATTAATGCGTAGCATCATAACGCGCATATGGAGGGGTTTATTAGTGCGGAAATCGGAGGTGAAGTTGGAGTCCTCAGACTGCTTCGACCAAAGTGAACGTAATGAGTTGACAATTTCTAATGAGTCTATTGTTGGTGTTTGGGTTGTTGGATTGAGGATGCTGTTTATATGTTCTTTAGGGTACATGCCGCAAAGTCATTTAATATTTGCCCACATTCTCGATGGATCGGTTTTTGGGTGGATTTAGGAGGTGAAGTTTAGGAGGGAGATTTTTTTAGCTTCCCTAATTACTCTTTTGTACTCGGCGCTAGCTTTTTGTATACATGTTTTCTGTATTGAGTTGAGTTGAGTTGAGTTTGAGAGTCCAATTGAGGTTTTTTTGTTTTTTATGAGTGCGGAGGGAGAAGGTTGTGCTTTGAGGTATAGAGAGGTAGTCAATTTGGATGAGGGTTTTTTTTACGTTGGCAGCTTCTTTGTTTGAGTTGTCACTAGGTTGAGAGAGAGATAGGACTGATTGATGATGAGGTCTCAGTAGGCGTTTTTAATCTTAAATGTTGGTTTGGCTATGAGTGTTAGGGGAAGGGGGCTGGGGAAGATGGAGAGAAGGATAGGGTGGTCGCACTTGGAGGGCTGCTCCTCCAATAGCATTCGTGCTATCAATGCTTTAGAGGGAGAAGTTTAAGTTTAGTTGAGGTGTGTTTCTTGTAATGTTATGATGGGTGGAACTGCTTGATAAGGATTTGTAAATCTGGATATATATATGTCTAAAGCCCTTAATATTCCATTGAATTATCCTTAACATAGTTTTAATTAAAGATAAGTGTTCGCGCCAAAAGGGCGCTTATTTGCGATAGGCAGTGTAATTCCACCTACACCCTCAATGTACACTCCGTACACTCTCTCTGTCCCTCTTCCTCCGGGCTTCCAAGACATCGAGCTTCCAACTCGCTCTCCAAGCTAGGTTTAAGTCTCATGTACTTTAGTTCTAATTTCCCTACGAATCAATAAAGATCGCCGACGCTCGTCGCGTAACACCCCGAAAAGATTTCCCGTGTTCTTTATTCCGAGTGAATTTTTAGCTAAAGCCACCGCCTCCAGAACAATAAGTAACCTGTTATATAAATTCTTCATGTCCCCTGAATCGCTAGAGGCGTCAGAGTTACTTTAGCTGTTAGGTTTTGGTTTCTTTGCGGCTTTCTTCATGGAGGATATCATACGTTTTAATGTGTTCAGGTGTAGTATTTTAATGGATTTGGATGGCGACTTCTTGTTTGTTGGAGTTGAGTTGTCGTTGGTTGGTAGGTGGTGGTCTGGTAGTGGGTTAGTCGAAGTAACTGGTTCCGGATCTTTTGTGTTGTTAGGGATCTGCTGGTTTGTTGGGATGTTGTGGGTTGGCGTTCTTGGCGACAGAGGAGTATGTGTGTGTCGTTTTTTCAGAGGAGCGTGCTTTGAGGATTGTGTGAGCTGTTTTGTTGTCACATTTGTGTGTTGTTTTGAGTGTTTGTAGTTCTTATTGTGTGAGAAGTTCTACAGGTTGGTCTGTATGTAAATAAAAATAAGTTCAAGAGGAAGACAGTGAACGAAATAGAATTGGGACTATTCGAAATTGGAAGTATCACTGTGGCTTATGCAATGTATGTCTACACTAACTTTTTGAAATAGGAAGGAACAGATAAGATATATATTTGGATAAGGATTTGCAAGGGGAAATATTAGATTTAGACAATAACACAGGTCTACAAAAATTGACCTTAAAAAGTACAGTAAATAAAACCTTCAGATTGTGAAAGATCTCGGTCTGTATATTGTTAGTTCGAAAATAAAAAAAAATTCTCACGTACCAATTTTGAGGAAATCGCCCTCAAAGTACCAAAAATGACCTTTTTGGCACTTTTCAAACGCTAATAACACAGAAACCACGCGTGTACCAAATTTGGACTTAAATGAAAGGCCAATCTTTCCCCTTTCAGATTTCAGATGGGTCCTGAATTTAGGACGTCAGGTTCAGGAGCTATATCGCTTTTTCTGAACTAACTTTTGAGCCCTTTTTTTGCTATGTTGTAGCCCTGGAACTCAATTAAATCTAATTGATCCATCGCACGGCTTGGCAGGCTAAAGCACTGCTAGCGTATGTAAGGTCTAATATTGTGGGCACGTGTGGGCGGTATTTGCCTGAGGCCGAGTGAGTAAATATAATATTATAATTGAATGTCTTTAAAGTATGACTAACTTTGTTGTCTTTTGACAAAATACATATATAGATAAAATGTGCGCAATCGCATAATATATATATATTTTTTTGTCTCCATTTATATAAATATATAATTAAATGCTCGAGTATTTCGTAAGTTAAAAAAATGTATTTTTATTTTATTTAACCGAATATAAAAGATTTTATTTTATTGAAGAACACCGACCAATTAGTTTTAGGTCTCAAACTGAACTTAACTTATCTTACTGCAAGGGTTGACGTTCAAGCCTCGGTCTCGAGCTTTTGTGGATTTTAAGTGAATCTCGAAGATTCTGAGAGAGCTTAATTATGATCATGGTGACTCTTATTGATTCATTGATTTCTCTTGAATTCAATTGCTCTTTTGTAATTTGATAATCTAGTTTTCGAACTAACGAGTCCGAGCTCTGAGCGTGTGAATGGGGTAGGATGTTTAGACAATAAAAATTGTTTAGCTTAAAATTGGGGACTTTAGAGTTGTGGTATCCTATGGGTGGCGTGTGATTGTTTATACAATAAAAGTTGCGTAGTCTACAATTGGGGACCTGTGTGGTTTTGTGTGTGTACAATTGTAGGGTAGCAAAGGGTATGATGATTATACATTAGTGTGTAATCACAAGTAGGCATGTGCTAAGTCTGTAGGACTGTGGATATGTCACTCTCCCAACCTTTGAATTTTGCCTGTCCTCAGGCATATAAAGTGGGATAAATCATAATGTTGTGTTCCGGTATGATCTGATCATTTACAATTTGTTCCGGGATCGGTTGTTCTTCTTGTGATTTCTTATATTTAACAATGAGTTTCTTAGGTATACTATTAAATTTATAAATGACATACAGAATTAAACTTAAGATTGTAAGGACAAAGGATGTAATGCATATAATTTGGAAAACGCTGTAGTATTTTACTTGGGATTCAATTATTTCTTTAGTTTGGATGTAAGCTAAAGGTTCTATCTTAGTTACATTATTAAACATATAAATGGACTGTGTAAAATCTGCTAAGTTGTTGGAAATTATGAATTCATCTATTTGTATAGTACAATTCTTAATTTTGATAAAGTTGTTTCCTTGTATAGAAACTCGATTGTTAATGCAATTTTGATCAATGGTGGTTTCGGGAATGTTCCAAGTAAGTAATATGTTTGGTTCTACATGGTTGATCTGGAAGTTTTTGAGTGCTTTAGTGTATTTACATTCAGTGGGTTCCTGTTTTATGATTCCGACTAAACATTTGTCGAAAGTTGGTTTATCTGTATGTGTGTTATATACCTTATCCTCATAAATATAAAACTTATCAAATATGGGTTCAGTAAGGATGTAGTTGGACTCATCGGGATATGGGACTATTTCAAAAATTGGTACTCTAGTTATGTCACTAGGAACATGGGAAATAATTAAAATTTCATTGGTATCTGTTTTAAGCAAAGTTGATGTTTTAATTTTTTAAAAGCTTTTCGGAATTTACTTGTTTTAGGTAATCATGTTTTAGTAGCTTCGGATTAAAGATTCCCAGTCTCATGAGTTGCATACCCAATTCTATATCCTCGATATATTCAGTGAATTGTTGTAGGTTAAAGATTAGAACCGCTATTTGCTGATCCTGTTCTTTTTCTACTTTGAATTTATTGATAATGTCTATTCCGCATGTCATGATTCTGAACGGAGTTCTCTGACAGGTTATTAATCTTGGATTCTAACTCATCCCTATCATCTTGGTCTAAAGTGCCGAATAAGTATTTGTATACTGTTCCTACTATGTTTACCAAACCTCTCTTGATAGATAGACCTCTCTCTAGTGATATTCAAAACTCGTGGGGATTTCTGTAATTCCTGTTTGGAATATTAGATATCCGTTCTTGGCACTAATTGAATTTACTTCAATGTTTTGCCCTTGGACCGTGGTGATGAATGTGATGGTTGCCAGGCAGATCATTAGTACTGGAAATATTGGGCATCTCTTAATCTTCTTCGACGGGTCTGGAATTGTCGTATTTACTTTTGTTAGTCTTCTTTTGTTTTTTGAACTTTGACTTGTAATGTACAATTTTTCTCCCTCTATTTGTTTCTTCGAAGTGTTTCTCGTCCACTTGTCTGATTTGACCTGTCTTTTTAAACGGGTTAGTCACTTTACTCTTAACTAGTTGAGCTTGCCTATATGGTTTAGTTTATTAATTTTGTCAATTTTAGTTTGCTGTACGTTAAAGTCAGGGATTCCTGCATATAGAAAAATGTCAGCCGGAGTTCTCTTAGTGGTATTGTGCTTGATTTTGTGATTGTACACATATAAAATTGTTTCAAATTAACATACTGGTTTATGATTTTGCGACAATACAGCACCGATGGCTATATTACTAGCGTCAGTTGTTAAAGAAAAGGGTTTTGAAAAATCGGGGTAGATTAAAATCGGGTCCGAAGTTATCAATACCTTAAATTTCTCAAATGACTCTACGTAATCCTGACATTTGGTGTCAATTACCGCTCCTTTCTTCAACTTAAGGGTCATAGGTTTAACTACCTTAGCAAAATTAGGAATAAATTTGCGATAGAACCCACATAATCCCAAAAATGACTTTATCTGTTTAGGAGTCTTTGGTAATGGGAATTTAGTAATTGCATGTGTTTTATTCGGATTAGGTCTTATCCCATTAGTTGTGACATGTCCTAGGAATTCTGTTTCTTTTTTCATGAATTCACATTTATCTAGTTGCAATTGAAATTAGCATCCCTCAATTTTCCAAAAACTTTCCTCAGTGACAGAATGTGTTCCTCCAATGAAGTGGAGTAAATTATAATGTCATCCAAGTAAACTAAACAATCTTTGTAAATTAAATCTTCCAGCAGATTGTTCATGCATCTTTGGAATGTTGCTGGCGCGTTTTTATTCGTATTCGTAGTGCCCATGTTTAGTTGAAAAGGCCGTTTTCGCAATAGAGTTTTCCTCCATCTGTATTTGGTGGAAACCCTTGGCTAGATCAATTGTGGTGAAATATTGGCACCTTCCCAATTTGTCTAGGATTTCATCCATTCTGGGAATCGGAAACTTGTCATTAACAGTTATTTCGTTAAGATTCCTATAATCGACCACTAATCTAAATTTTGGTTTTCCTGAGGCGTCTGCCTTCTTGGGGACCACCCAAATAGGTGAACAATAGGGGGACTTAGATTTTCGAATAATGCCCTGCTCTATCATTTCCTTGATTTGCTTGTTTACCTCCGGATCTACAGACTGGGGGTACTTGTATGGTTTGCGATAAACCGGATCTTCATCCTGGGTTTGTATAGCATGTTTTATTGTACTCGTAAAAGTCAAATTTTCACCTTCTTTGTACTGAATGTCTCTATATTCGTATAGGACCCTTTTCAAACACTGCACTTCCTCAACATTCAAATGTTCGAGTCTAAACATTCTGCTTTGCCCACTGGTGCTCTCCCTTTGTCTTTTGACTGGAGCACTTGTTTGGGTGTTAGAAGTGGAAGGTTGGTGATTTAGAGGGTTGTTTTGCCTACCCTGATTTAAGCTGTTTCTGTAACCGTGAAATGTTTGTGGATCGACTACAGCAGAATTATTCGAGCTACGGGTTTGAGAATTCCCGTTCGAATTACTAAGATGATTACCGTGATTATTATTCTGATGAGTTGAAGCGTAATAACCGCTTGTGTTATGTTTGTTATTATAGTACCGCTGATTATTGCTCTGATTTTTATTTCCCTTATTCTTACGATTATAACTTTGAGACTTTTGTAAGAAAATATCTTCGGGGTTTGAATCATAAAGGCCTAACTCCATAGTAGCTTGTTTTAATTTTGGAATGGTGTCTATATCCTTTCGGGCCAACGACATGTACATTCTGTCTGATAATTTTCTATCAATGGTGTATTTGACAGTTTTCTTTAACATTTCAGAATAATTATGTTTAGTTACAGGGTCTGTTTCTAACTCTAGTTTATCAAAGATATTGCGATGTTGTGCTTCCAGAGCTAGGATGAACTTACTGATGCTTCCGGGATACGGGGTCTCCTTCATTTGTTTCACCAGTGTCACATAAGGTCTATGGTCCTTGAACGCTACAGATAGTGCTTCCCTCATTTCGGACCATGTCCTTGCTCCTGATTGAATAACGACCTCCAGCGCACCGTCGACGATCACTCGCTTGATAGCACCGTAGATGATATAGTTTTGCCGGACTTCCTGTGTTGGGTACAGGTTTAATAATTGGTCCACCTGGCTGATGAATATCGATAGCTTTCCTGGTGTGCCATCGTAATAATGTAGCTCCTTGATTTGAGCTAGTAGCTGGTTAAGATGAAGCTCTGAGAGTTGAGCTACCACTGCCATTTTTAATGTTTGTAGCTCGCTTGAATGACACAGAATTAAAAATTCGAATTTGAACTTTGTTTCTGACCGCACGGGATTTTTCCGTTTTGAAAACTACACACACGTAGATTCTTTTGCGAATCAAAATTTGAATCACTGTTTTAATTCGCTGATCAGGATAGCTAGTTGTATAGCGTATCCTTAAATTTGATCAGTACCATACTAAAAGGACTCTTTTAATTTTTGATCCTACCGACTGCGCCAATTAAAAAGTATTTTTATTTTATTTAACCGAATATACAAGATTTTATTTTATTGAAGAACACCGACCAATTAGTTTTAGGTCTCAAACTGAACTTAACTTATCTTACTGCAAGGGTTGACGTTCAAGCCTCGGTCTCGAGCTTTTGTGGATTTTAAGTGAATCTCGAAGATTCTGAGAGAGCTTAATTAGGATCATGGTGACTCTTATTGATTCATTGATTTCTCTTGAATTCAATTGCTCTTTTGTAATTTGATAATCTTGTTTTCGAACTAACGAGTCCGAGCTCTGAGCGTGTGAATGGGGCAGGATGTTTAGACAATAAAAATTGTTTAGCTTAAAATTGGGGACTTTAGAGTTGTGGTATCCTATGGGTGGCGTGTGATTGTTTATACAATAAAAGTTGCGTAGACTACAATTGGGGACTTGTGTGGTGTCTTATAACTGAATGCTTGTTGATGATTAATATTTGTAGGGTAGCATAGGGTGTATGTGTTTTGTGTGTGTACAATTGTAGGGTAGCAAAGGGTATGATGATTATACATTAGTGTGTAATCACAAGTAGGCATGTGCTAAGTCTGTGGGACTGTGGATATGTCACTATATATATATATATGGGCTAATCCTGGAGTCGCGAACGTACGTTCGTACACAATTAGTGCAAAAAAATTAAAGAAAAAACATTTTCTGAAACTTTTTTTTGTTGTTTCCGATAGCATTTGGTGAGTTCTTTTCTTAGTGTAAATTATGGTTCTAATGGATTTTTCATTTTCATAATATTGGAAAAATATTGACCTTTCTCCGGATTTGCCCATATATATATATATATATATAGACAAAAAATACACTCCGTTTCACTTGAATAGCACAAAAAATTTCCTCACACTAAAAACCGAACAACTCATAAATTACAAATTTTAAAAATCCGTAATAATTATTTTTAGAAACCTGTTTATATATGTAACAAAACATAAAAAAATGAAGAATGTAAGTTCAATAGAAATAACAAAAAAAAATAATAACTCCGAAAAGTACCAAAATAGCCCTTTAAAATTCGTTTCACTTGAATAGCACACTTTGTAATAAATTAATATTCTGGCTGTTTTTTCGGGAAAAACTAATTGAATTATAAAGTAACTAAAGAATTAAAGGTTTTTATGTCATATTTTCTTAAAATTTTTAATCAGTGGATCCTCCACGATCATGTATAGCTTCATATATCCTGCTGGGTATAAATTGTTAAGGAAGTCCTTGTAAATGGTTGATCAGGACTTTTTGATGCTATCAATGAGATCGAATTTAGTTGAATATTACTTTCCGGAGTCATAGGCCTTTTTTGCTAACCATTCCCACGCATTTTCTAGTATATTTAAGCCAGCGAATATGGTGGCCAACGTAAATAAATACGTTCCTTTTTATGTATGTTTACGTATTTAATACGATTACATAAACAGGAACATATTTATTTAATATTTCAGTTCGTATTTCGGTATTGGAGCGACTTCCTACTACGGCGCACTTTAACTGCAATTGCTAACACCGAGAATGAGTGAATGTCATCTAAATGTCTATATATAGAAAAACTTTTCCGAAGTAAAACACTAGTTTGGAAGCCTAAAATGATGTTTCAGAATGATTTAGCCCCAATATACACTCCAAGGATCGTCAAATCTTGGCTTAAAGTCAAAAAATTACGTTGGCCACCATATTCGCTGGCTTAAATATACTAGAAAATGCGTGGGAATGGTTAGCAAAAAAGGCCTATGACTCCGGAAAGTAATATTCAACTAAATTCGATCTCATTGATAGCATCAAAAAGTCCTGATCAACCATTTACAAGGACTTCCTTAACAATTTATACCCAGCAGGATATATGAAGCTATACATGATCGTGGAGGATCCACTGATTAAAAATTTTAAGAAAATATGACATAAAAACCTTTAATTCTTTAGTTACTTTATAATTCAATTAGTTTTTCCCGAAAACAGCCAGAATATTAATTTATTACAAAGTGTGCTATTCAAGTGAAACGAATTTTAAAGGGCTATTTTGGTACTTTTCGGAGTTATTATTTTTTTTTGTTATTTCTATTGAACTTACATTCTTCATTTTTTTATGTTTTGTTACATATATAAACAGGTTTCTAAAAATAATTATTACGGATTTTTAAAATTCGTAATTTATGAGTTATTCGGTGTTTAGTGTGAGGAAATTTTTTGTGCTATTCAAGTGAAACGGAGTGTATATATATATATATATGAAGACAAAAAATGTGCCCAATCGCATAACAAGAGAACGGCTTGGCTGATTTGGCTCCAAATTTATTTAGTTGTTTGTAACTGCCAGAAGAAGGTTATTACATAAGAAAATGTTGGATAAACCTTTTGGAAAATTTGCTACCAGCATTTTTAAAATTTTTCTGTTTTATTTTTTTTTTTCCAAAATCAACCAATAGTAGGCGATGTGGTGTTATTTAAACTTTCTCTTAATAACTGTTATTTATTGGCGATGGGAATGTTGCTGTACATGTATACTGGATGTATAAAATTACAAATGGACACAATCATCGACTCGCAAAATACTTTTCCCACGGACAACTATACATAAGTGACATGTTCTCGCGTGGGAAAACCATCAAGTTTATTTGTACTGGCTAAAGACGGACTAATGAAGAATATAGCACACTACATTGCGCAGAGAAAATTATGTTTTTATTTTAAATGGCATAATTAAACAAGAATTTTTGGGTTATAAAAAACTTGGGTCCTTGGGTTTGCCGGGTCCGCTACACAAAATTTTACTAAACAATTTTTGCAAAAAAAACATCAATTAGGGGCGAGACGAAGTTAGCGGGTCCTCTAGTAATTTATATTGTATTAATTAGATATATTTACTAATATTGGCTTATGTGTATCGTTGGAATGCTGAGAGACATTTCCAAAGTAATTCGGGCATTTTAAAATATTTTTGGTTATGTACCTAAAAGTACGGGAACTTTTGCGATTATACAGAGAGCGCAAAACAAATTTTTGGTCAGTATCTCTATAGTTAAATAATTTAGTACAACTATACCCTTGAGGAATCCTGGATTATGTCCTTTAAGGACATTCGATACATAATTTGAAAGGTATTGCATCACGGATCGCAAATATGTTAACCGTTGTTTAATAGTCCACTCAGGTTCAGAAGTTATTCGCATTCAATTTTTATTTTCAATTTTTATAATAAAAATTGAATTTAATTTTTATTTTTGATTTATTTTATAAAAATTGAAAAATAATTATAAATCCTAATTAGTATTATAATAATCAAAAGTAAGAATTATATTTTAATTTTTGTCATAAAAATCAACAAATAATTTTTATTTTATAATTTTTATTTAAAAAATTATAATAATTACGGTCCCTGATTTTAATGATCAACAGATAATTTTCTTTTTGCACAGTTATGGCTGTTTGAAGTTAAGAATCCAAGGCTTTATGCAACCGCTAATAACTTTGAGCGAACACATTGCCTGAATTGCGGATTCGGGTTCTACACCAGAAATGACCCGTAGCTTTTCAAAAACTATAATTAATCCATTATACAAATATCGTATATATTTTTATTTCCATAAGTATTATTTGCGTTTTATAAGAAATTTTTTAAAAGTTTTATATTTATATAGCTAAACTGAAAACTGTAAAAACTAAAATTATTTGTAATATAACGTTGTTTGTATTAATGGCTGTTAATTTTTTACTTTCCAGGGAGAATCTAATGAAGCCAGAATAGCGGTGGCCAATCAAAGGGCCCACCAACTTTTGAAATAATGAGATAACAAAACGAAGTATGTTCTTAAGAAATTTAAAATATTTATGTTCCGAGCCGAAAATGCACTAAATTTTTGTAAGCTCTCAGTGCTCCAGTAGTTGAATGCAGAAATTTGCACAGAAATTTGATGAAAAGACGTACGTATATCGTGAAATATACAAAACAATATTTCAAAAGATTTAATTAATTATTTTAAAGTAAATTCTTAATGTAACCGTAGGCGGCAGGTAGAAAGTTTAAATGAAGTAGCCAAGTGCTATATTTTTTTAAATGTACTATTTTCAGATTTTAATTAAATATGAAAAGTTTTTTAAAATTATTTGATGTAATTATAAAAAAAACTTTTAAATAATCCAAAAAAAGGTTAAAATAACAATGTAAAGTTATTTTCAGCGATGCGATATTAAGTGATGAGGTCGTACAATAGTTAAAAAAATTGAATACATGTAATTTATATTAATGAGTAAAATAATTTAAAACAATAATAGCCTTTCTATGATATATGCCGATAAAAGGTATTTATGTATACTAATAGATAAATACATTATGTTCAAAGAGAATATAAAAAAATAAAAAACGGAAATCCCAGTCACAAGATGATGGATTTAGTAACATTTTTTGCTCACTTTAAAATGTTATTAGATCCTTAATATTATTTGTTATAAGATACTACTAATTAAAGCTTAGAAATAATTGCAATAAAAATAGGAAAACTGAAATAAAGTATTGGCCTGTGAAAAATATTTTTTGTATTTAATTATTTTCCATACTTCTGCGACCTTCTACGATCTGTGGTCTTCTTTCTTATCTATTACTGCCCTTTATCTGTTTTCTTTTCGCAAGTTTTACACTTCACAGTAATACTCAACTGGGCCTCACAAATTTGGGAGTAAATGCTTGACGTTAACCCCAAAGCCAAGGAAAGAGGACATTTGTCACGCTTACTGAGGAATTCTCCGACCTGCCCGAACTCTTTCTACAAAACCCAATATTCTTAATTATTTCCTCAAAAACACTCTGAAAAGCCACTTACCGATTTCTCTGGTTTCGCAATGCACCGCAATGAAAATCATAAGTAACGAAATAATCCCTCGCGATGGCAAACTAATATTACCAGTAAAATCAAAAGAGGTCGCTGAACAGTTCATTAAGAATTCGTACTTGCCGGGCATATGCGACATCAAGTTCAAACTCCACGACTCCCTTAATTTTTTAAAAGGCACAATTTCTGCACCCTACCTCATCAACATTCCCAGAGAGGAGATTATTGAAGAGCTTAAGTCCCAGAATGTTCACTCTGTGTTTAAGTTCTCCAGAACAGTTAACGGAATCACAAAACTCACTGGAGTCTTTTGGGCACTTTCGATCGTTATTTGTTACTCAGCAAGCATGACATTTCATGAGGTGCAAAACAGGCCAACTGTTAGGTCATACTGCAAAACATTGCAAAAACTCCGCACCATGTGCAACCTGGTTCCCCACCTCCCTAAACCCTGCAGTCGCAACTTCTGCGCAAATTCTAACGGCGACCATTTCGCCTCTTCTTCACAATGCTCACAATAACAAGATCAGAGAGAACTTCTCAAAAATGCAGTATGCGTGAAGCTATAATAATACAAAAACAACAAAAACCCAAACCTAGTACCAACTCCTCAATCACTTATGCTGCTACCGCAGCAACCCATTCTACAACAAAAACAAATCAACCAGAAGCTGCGATAAGCAGGTGCTCCGAAAATGCTCGGCAATTCAGTCGGCTTTTGCTCGAAACTCTCCGCTCAGTCAGGTACCGCAGCAGGTACCCACAGCCCCGAAACTTTCTCTTCACTGTCTTCCGTCTCCGCACTCCCTCTTTGTTGACGAATGTGGACGCCCCACATATTGTGCCGGTAATGTCAGCTGGTCACTCGACCAGCTGTTGTCCAGTGCTGTAAAACAGCCGTCCAGTGCTGTGAAACAGTTGCGCCACACGGGCGCAACCGGGACCGGGACGGGGCGGTATAACCCTCATCGTAGCCAAGGCAGAAAGAAATATTCGACCACCGTGGGAGGCAGGAGCCCCAGGAGATTTTGCCGGGAAGTTCGCTAGCGCTTGCGTAGCGGGAAGCAAAGGAAAGATCCATGCAGTGTCTGCCCATACTGGGAGGCTGCGTGATCTGCGTCTGAGCGACAGTGGTGATGCAGTGATGCAGAGGACTGGAAGGAGTAAAAGCTCACTAGTGCCGAGAGTGTCTCGAAGCTCGGCAAGCTGATGGATGGGCTGCACAGCCTAATCTACGAGAAGCAGGTGCGCCATGTAAACTTGGCCATGAATGCGATGATTGCCAAGATGCACAGGCTTAAGCCCGCTATCGTGCACCCGGCCGCGAGCCCGAGAGGCTGCGCAGAGGAGCCCGAGAGGCCGAGAGCTCCGGAGATCGAGGGGAGCATTGCAGACAAGAGGACTGTGGTGAGCAAGGGGCAACAGACGGTGGCAGTGCCGAAGAGGGACCGGTCAGCCCAGACGGACCCTTGGCCAAGACTCAGCCAAACAGACGACTAAGTCGGAAGCACCGAAACCTCCAGGGCAGACGCGCTCCAAAGCGATACAGCCCGCGGCACCAGCAGGGCCAAGAAACGGTGCCAATAGAACTTGGCCAGCTCCTCCAGAGCGGCCGCGGGTGCTGGATCATCGGAACCATGGGAACCCATGGAGTACGGTAGCTAGCAAAAAGAAACAGCGCAGACCGCCTCCCGAAGCTGTGATAGTGGAGGCACATGGGAGGTCGTACAGCAAAATCCTAGCGCTGGTCAAACGAAGGGAGAAAAAGTCGAAAGTCGTTGTTTTCGAAGTTCGGAACCTAGATGCTATCTCGACAGAGAGAGAGAGAGAGATTCGAGCTGCCTTCGCGAAGCAGTACCAGCACAGGGAAGGATCAGTAAAAATCCGGAGCCTTCGCTCCGGGTGCGGGGAGTCAAAAACGGCTGTGATCAGCCTGCCATTCTCTATGCGGAAGGAGGTGCAAAAGCGAGGCGAGATCCGCATAGGGTTGACGAGATGTAGGGTGCGGGAGCGCGAGGGTCCCCCACACTGTTTCAGGTGCTCAGAGCTCGGGCACATCGCAATCCGGTGCAAGAGCCTGGTGTACAAACAGCTGTATTAAGTGCGGCGAAGCAGTGCATAGGGGAGTAGGCTGCAGCAAGGAGCCTGCGGGTCCTGAAGCTGCCAGCGACCTGGCAGCAGTAGCAGCCGGGCCAAAAGAGACGGTGTTGGTCTCCAAAGATTAAACTGAACCTGAATCACTGAAGAGCGGCGCAAGATTTGCTGCTGCAGACAGTGCGCGAAGTATCCATCCTAAGCAAGCCCTATAAGCCGAGAGGGAGCAAACTGGGCCAACGACCTTACTGGTAAGGCTCTGCGGCAAAACTCGAGGGCTGATGTCCAACATCAGGGCAGCCTAATGTTTCGTGAGAGCGGAGCTGGCCGGCTACTGGATTTATAGCTGCTTCCTGGCGCAAAGTCTGACGCTAGTGGCGTTCTCCATCATCCTGGATGATCTGACCTGCGACCTGCGTGGGAGATCGAACGCAATAGTTGGAGGCGACTTTAACGCCTGGGCATAGGAATGGGGATCTTGCTCAACTGGAGGCGTTCGCTTCGACGGACGGAGCGCGGCACACTTTCTTCAGAGCAGAGCTGCCTCGATAATCGACCTGATACTGGTGAGCACCACGATTTCCCAGATGGGGAATCAGTGACGCCTACACAGGGAGCGACCATGAATCTATCCTCTATGCAGTAGGTGAGCCTGTGGGAGATACGCGCACGGTGCCGCTTCCGACCAAGGCTTACCGACCGGACACATTGTGTACGCAGGCTTTTACCAGCGCGCTAAAGAGCATGACAGCCAAAGCGGCCGGTGGAGCCAACGAAACGGCTAACCGGATGGTATAACTCCTGGAATACGCTTGCGACCAGAGTATGCGTCGCAGAGGGACGTGTCGGAGGTACCAGAGGCCAGTCGTCTGGTAGAGCGACGCGATAGCCGACCTCCGGTCGACCTCCGACTCCCCCCGAACTGAGAGCGGTCAGTTCAACTCCGTCGGACTCGGTGACCCTGGACGGCATCGTTCAAGCGCTGTTTCCGAGAGCCAAATGTGGAGCGCCACCCCAAAGATGAAGTGATCTCGGAGGGGAGGTGACCATGACGGGAAGGACAGTTCGCCCCAAGAAAGCTCCGGGCCCGGACGCACTTGGGCTCTGGAGCTGGCAATTGTACTCCACCCGAAGGAGTATGCGTCGCTGTACTCCAAGTGCCTAGCGGACGGGATCTTTCCCGAAATATGGAAGAGGCAGGATCTGCTGCTTCTCGCCAAGCCGAGTAAGCCTCCCGGGGAGCCATCGTCCTACAGACCGATCTTTCTCACCGAAACCACTGGCAAGGTGTTCGAAAAGTTGAAAGCTGCTAGCCAATTCGGCTTCGGGAAGGGAAGGTCAACTCTGGACGCAGTGGAGGCGTTGAATGGTATAGCAGGGAAGGCGATTGAGGGCTCGAGGTGGAATGGCGGCTTCAAGGGCTACTGTCTAGTGGTCACTCTAAACATAAGGAACGCCTTTAATACCGCACACTGGAACCGCACGCTGGAGTCTCTTGCTGTTCTGAGCATCCCTGTGTACCTGCTGGAGATCTTGAGGAGCTACTTCAGCGAGAGGATGCTCACCGTTGACTCGGACATGGGTTCAGCCAGCGTCGCGCAGGGCCCCTGCCCTGGAACACCATGTACGATGGTGTCTAGCGGCTCCCGATGCCCGGGGACACTACCGTCGTGAGTTTTGCCGACGACTTTGCAGATATCAAAAATCAATCATTAATTAAATTTGTATATAAAGAATTTGATTTAACGATGTCAAACTATTGCAGTCTTAGCACAACAAAATACAAAACAACTATTGAAGTCGCAGTTGCGAAGGAGCGCAAGGCAACGGAGGAGAAGGCCAACGAAGCTATCAAGGATAGAAACGTGGCTCTCGAGCGCCGGCCTTGAGTTAGCGGCGCAAAAGACGGAGGCGGTCCTTATTTCTAGCCGGAAACTGGTGGAAACGGCGGAGATCAGCGTCGGCGGAGCCGTGAATAGGTCGCTGAGGTGTATAAAATACATCGGCGTCCTCCTCTACACACGGCTCTCGTTTAGGGAGCACCTCGAGTACGCTAAAAAGATGGCCAGCGGGACCGTAGGAGCGCTGTCCCGGATGCTGCCGAATACCAGAGGGCCCAAACACGCCGCTAGGATGCTGCTGGCAAGCGTGGTCACCTCACATCTGCTGTACTCGGCGACGGTACGTGCGGTAGATCGAGTCGACGTACAGACTGTGCGCTATTCGAGTAGCCAGCGCATTCCGAATGATTTTGGACGACGCCGTGCTGGTCCTAGCCGGTCTGGTGCCACTGTGGGAGCTGGTGCGGGAGAAGAAAGACCTACGCAAAGCGCTCCCCGGGCACCAAGGATCCGATGGTGCTCTAAAGGCCGAGGAGGAACTATGTAAGCTGGCAGGCCAAATGTGATGGCTCACCCAAAGGACGATGGATCCACCGGTTAATCCCCGACATTTAGTCCTGGATGGAGAGGAGGCACGCAGGTTAACTTCTACCTGACCCAGGTGCTAAACGGGCATGGCTATTTCCACGGCTACCTCAAAAGTTTTGGTAACGAGGAGGAGGAAGGCTGCCCGGAGTGCGGATTCGGGATAATTGAGATCGCAGAGAACGTCTTCTTTAAGTGTCCCCGGTTCGACGAGAGACGAGCTGGAGGCAGTAGCAGGGACGGAAATCAGACCTGGCAGATCCAAAGATCTGGGGCGCCGCGGCTGAGTTCTCGGCGAAGCTGATGAAGGCGCTGAGATCCCCGGAGACGGCGAGAAGCATTGCTTTGCGGCCGTACCGTGCTGGCCCTTGCCCCATCATGTTTAAATGTTTAAATGTACTATGACGAAGTCAAATTTTTGTTGTAAATAATGTGTATAATTAATTATAAGATAGGAAATAAGTAGGATAGGTTTGGGATTAGGGAATAGGTTAAATAGGATTAAACACACACCGGCCACACCATCGCCAATAACACCGGCTCTCATCTTGCTCTAAAATTTGTACTAAGGCTACTAGCCCCCAGAGCATTTTCTAAAATGTTCTGCTATAGCACTTGGATGTACATAGCATGTCAAAAAACTCGGAGCAGAGCATAGCACAAAGTTTTCAATTTCATTGCTACGGCTCTGATACTGCTCTCGTCAAAGTGACAGCGCCTGCTATAGCATAGCAACACTTTTATGAATCTCGCTGCTATGGAGTAGTAACTTCAAACCCTGGATATAGGTAAACTGAAAACTGTAAAAATAAAATTTAAATGTATTATAACGTTCCTTGTATTAATGGCTGTTCATTTTTTACTCTCCTGGGCGAATCTAATGAAGCTAGAATAGCGGTGGCCAATCAAAGGGCCACCACCTTTTGAAATATTGAGTTAACAAAACGACGAGTATTTTCTTAAGAAATTAAAAATATTTATGTTCCGATAATAATGTGAGCCGTTAAAAAAATCAATAAATTTGTGTAAACTCTCAGTGCTCCAGCAGTTAATTGCAGGAATTTTCACAGAAAGTTAATGAAAAAACGTATGTATGTATATTGTTAAATACACAAAACAATAGTTTGTTCCGGAACTGCTTTTTTTCGGGGCAATGCCGGGCTAGTTCAGGAATGCCCAGGGTGGAGTCCGACCCTATGCCCGCAGTCCGAACCAATAAATACCGATAAATATCGGACGTCTCGGAACTACCATTTACACATCAATAGGAACCAAAACAAAAGAAAACAACAAAGCTCAATCTGGACGACATCGGACACGATTGGTGGCATTGATGGACTCGCCACGACGCACCCACCCATCCTGTAGTGCCTCCTGGTTATCTCGGGGCACCACCCATCTCCGGCGGACCGGAGCCTATTCCTGGCGGTCTGGCGACCAGCTCATCTAGCCCAAGTAAATAATGTGCTTTTTCCACACAGTACATCCGTTTGAAACCGTTGGGATTTTTAACAGATGTGAAACTCGTATTTCCATAGAGGTTCATCTACATCCTCCATCCGATTTGACTGCTTTTCGAAAGCTGTCACTCATAAGTAACGTAAAAAGGTGTTTAAATATGAACGATTTTGCTATTTTGGCTATGGTACAGCAGCAAAACCTGAAATTGGTCAAAGCTTTTACATCAGTAAGGTCAGAAAATGGCGACGACTTCGAGGCTATTGAGCAAATGCCAAGAAGCCTGTGGATGGTAGAGTTCTCAAAAAAAGGAGCAGAACAGCGTTATCAGATATAATTGGCAGCTGCCAGCTTATGACCCACAGGATCAGCTAAATCGCAGTAACATCCTTGCAGAAACAATAAGACCTGCAATAGCCAAATAATTAAAAAATTGTTTGAAATTAAAAGCTAGTTCTTTTGTTTTTTGGAGTTTTGTACGATGTTTAATACACAACTGTCTGCCACTTCGCGAGCAATTACCACAAGCCTCTTGTCGTTGCACAGCTTAGCGCGCTTTGCAAGCGGCAGATTATCGGAGGCCTGAGCCCCCCGTTGAGAAGGGAGAATGTTCTGGCTCCAGTTATATATCTTGATTCGGAGCCTTCCATGCACCAATTCCATTGTTCCAACTGTCAATTTCAAACATTTTTCACAGGGAATAAGAATTAATCGCGTAACTATCGCGTGAATATCGCCAAAACGAGTACATCAAATTTTGATGTACAACGGATGTACACCAGATGTGGAACGAAATAAAACTATTTGGAACGAGAAATACATATAGAACATCCGTCAAACGGAAGGTGGATGTTAGAATTAGCTGTGTGGGAATACCCTATATTTTACACCGCGTTCGTTTCAATATTTTCAGTTTAATTCGTAATAAATTTCATCCTTAAAATTAGTACTTTACAAATCTGGCCGACTTATCCAGGCGGAACATATTCTCATCCAGGGATGCGCTCGCGCCAAGGCTGCTTAAATTAGCCAAGACAGCGGAGGAGAAGTGGCGCTCCGCAATCCAACAGCTGGCTACAACCGGGCTTCGACTGGACAGCCCCTTTCCTACCTAATATCCCTGCTGGAGCTCCAAGAGAAATATAAAGGGCGGGTATGTTTGCACGCTAATTTTAGTATTCGGCAGCTTCTACTCCTCTTCTCGCTTAGCAGCACTTGTTTTGCATAAATCCCGGACACAAGACTCCGAAAACGTGGAGGACAAGGGACACTTACAAATACAGGTAAATAAATTAAGGACAAAATAAATTTTATAAAACTGACGACTAACTCTATTGCAGGAGGATGTGCGAGATATATGCGGCTGAGCTTGGCGGCCCGCGACGGCGGCAAAGATAGATTTTTATGGGGATATACAGCCCCTTCGGCGGGTTTTAATCCCAATAACACACTCGGCCGAAACATGCCGGCCCTGGTTCTAAAGCGGACTCACCGGGTCTGCTGCGTATAGAACTGCCGGCTGCCGTATAGTCACACCAGTGGCGATCGAGAATCCTCGGTGCTGGCGTCAAAACGGCTCTGGCTGGCGTCGAAAAAACGGCTCTGACTGGCTGCTCGCCGCGTCGAATCTAGGCCTCTTTCCAACGCACACAACCAACCTGGTCGTTTTTGCCTCCCTTTATGGCCTCGGACCGTTGCCAGAGGTCTGGCTTAGGAAACGTTGATTTTCTGGTGCAACGGCCGAGGCCAAAGGGTAAGAGCCTATTCTCTTAAATTACACGCCATCTTCACCGGTTCGCTCCCGACCTCTCACTTCCCCCTCTGGCCCTACTAATCCAAACCTAATCGACCGTTGCCAGAGCTCTGGCTTAGGAACCGTTGATTTTCTGGTGCAACGGCCGAGGCCAAAGGGTAAGAGCCTCTTCTCTTAAATTATACGCCATCTTCACCGGTTCGCTCCCGACCCCTCACTTCCCCCTCTGGCCCTACTAATCCAAACCTAATCGATCTATCGATTGTCCTTTCAGCCCATTCCGACTGGAAATGCAACACCACCCAAGGATTTGGAGTGATGCTACTGGATTCCAGCGGCTCGACAAGATCATTGTGAGCATTTGGATAGGAGTCTCCAGCGCAGCTCCGACCGGTGCCCAACGCGGGGCCCATGCCTTACGGGAAGTACCACAACTCCAGTTGTCTGTCCTTGCGTACGTTGTGATCCCTCTTCCATGTCACACGCGGATGTCATTGGCGTGGTACACGCCCAAAACTCCTCCCTTGCAGGTCCTCCAGCTTGTATGCGTTGCTGCCTACCGCCTTTACCACTTTGGTTTTCAGAAACTTCTTCGCAAACTTGGCGTTGAACTGCTTTCCGAAGTCACTGGGGACAAAGTTCCAGCGGTATACCTCCTGGCCTGGCTTTGCGGCGAACACCCTGGTCGTACCGTTGCCGACTGCGATCATACGAGGTCTCCAGGCTCTTACGCACCTTTTCCTGCACGACTCGGAGTTTGTCGGCCGTTGCCATCCCGGCCATCGTGGCCAGTACGCTCCGATTCACCCGCTCCGCTGCGTTACTCTGTGGAGAGTATATCGCAGGTTTTAGGTGCTGGTTCCGAAGCTCTCCATCGCCTCCTCGAAAATCCTCGACATGAACTGCCGTCCATTGCCCGAGTCCACTATTTCTGGCACCCCGAACTTGTAGAAGATCTCGCTGATGAGGAAAACTACAACGTTCGAGGCTGTCGCGTTTCTCATGGCCTTCAGGAACGTATATATGGAGAAGTGGTCCAGGAATGCCCCTTCTTTAACCTCGGATACTTGCCAAGGAAGTTGATGTACAGTTTCTGGAATGGCCGCTCCGTCTGGACCCGTTCTCCGATCCCGACCATCATCCGGTGGTTCTGCGCCTTCGACTCCTTGCACACCTGACATCTTCGGACGAACTCGCGCACCTGCAGCACCATCTCAGGCCAGTAGAACTGTCGTCGCAGGATCTCCAGCGTCTTCCCCATTCCGCCGTGAGCTGCAGCTCCGTATGGGCTCGCTCAACGAGGCTGTGGGTCAGACTCTGTAGTATCCAGAGCTTCCACGCCGATCCGTCCACCTCGTCCTCTACCGTTGCCGGGGAGACTCGCTTGAAGATGAGCCCGTTCTCGAACCTAAGATCCGTTAAGTTATCCGCATTCTCATCCACTTCTCGGACTAACTCCTGGTATTCATCCCCAGCAAACTCTGTGGTCTCGAAACCCAGAACTTCCGGATCGCCAGGAGAGCTGCCAGGCATTCTTTCTCGGTGACGGTTTAATTCACCTGGTGCTGGTTCATCTTCGCCGAGACGAACGCTATCGGCTGCTCCTGGTTGTCCTCGTCCTTCTGGAAAAGAACAGTCCCAACTCCAATGTGTGAAGCGTCGCACTGGATGTAAAAGTGCCGCTTGAAATCTGCATGCACCAGAACTGGTGCCGTGGCTAACGCCATTTTCAACGCCTCGACCGACGGCTGCGCCTCCGGACTCAAAAAAAATGTTGTGCTCCCGGTTTCCTTGAGCGATTCGGTTAGCGGCGCTGCCAGCGTCAGTTTCTCACAAAGCGCCGGTACCAGGCAGCGCGCACCTCCATCTATCTCGGCTCTGGCATCCTCCGGATCGGTGCCACCCTACCATGATCCATGCGCAGACGACCTCCACCTACGATAAGTCAAGGACTTGAAGCACAATTTCGATTTAACCAGGCCGATAGTTAATCCTGCTTCATTTAGGCATTCAGCGACTCATCATAGGTACCGAAAGTGCGTCTTAATGTCCGGAGCCAGTATGAGCAGATCATCCAGTAGACGAACACATTGGATCGGTGTCGGCTGGGATTACTCGATCCATGAGTCTCACCAACCGCTGCGCCGTATTACAGAGCCCGAAAGGCATCACCCTGAATTGATAAAGGGACCGACCAGGAATGGTGAACGCCGTCAACTTCTTGCTTTTCTCGTCCAGCTCGATCTGCCAGAACAGAATCTGCCCTTTCCAGGCTTCGATACCTCCGTCGTCCGGTTTCTCTAAGGGCTCTTGCTCTCCTTGACGACTCTCAGGGCTAGCATCTTGTCGACCTCGTCCTCGACCATCTTCTGCTTTGCCGGAGACATCGGATAGGGCCGAAGATTTTTGCGCCTTCCACCAGCTTGATCGTGTGCTTCTCCAGGCCGGTGGTCCCCAAGCCATCCTTCTCGTAAGTGAGAAACCACCGCTTGATCTCCTCCAGCTCCCGGGACTCGGCCTCGGCCGATGATCGAGCGATCCTCGCCCGCGGCCATTCGCACCACGGAGAAATACGTCTGTACTGGCACCCCCAACGCCTTGACCAGTTCCCTGCCGCCTTTGCCCAGCAGACTAACACTCGCTCCGGTGTCCAACAAAACCGTCACCTGCTGACCCAGGACTTTAACCTTGGCGAAAGGTCTGGGATCTTGGATGCCGCCACGACCTCTCTTTGTTTCTCCTGACGTTTTCTGAAACGGGCCTTTCTGACTGTGCGGGGTTCCTCCATGGGCGAGCTCCTCCTGTTCTCGGATTGCCCAGCAGTCCGTTCCCCGTGCAGTTCGGGCATTTGGGAGCGACGGTGTCGGCCTTTCCGCACCGGAAGCAAAACACCTTCCTCAGCTTTTGCTCGCAATCCCGGAACCCCTGATCCATGGCTCCGCAGTTCCAGCAGCCGGAAGCGATCTCGGGGCCTCTCCACCTGCGGGGCCTACTCGTCCTCTTCCTCGGCTCTGGAACAAACGCCTGCGTTCCAGGCCTTGGTACCTCGTCGGCGTAGGGAATTGGGCGCGAGCTCTGCGGCCGAAGCTTCTCTCGAATTTTGAGGCTCTCGTGCCGCAGTTCATCAACCGTGAGCATCTCCATTGCGTAAACATAGCGTGCGATACCGCCTCTCAAACCTCTCTTCATCACCTTCACCAGGTGCCGCTCCGGCATTGGCTTCCTCAGGCGTGAAGCAAGGGTCTGCATGGCGTGAAGATAGTCATCGACGCTTTCGCCTGGCTGCTGCTCCCTCTGCAGAAGATGATGCATCCGTTGGTGCTCAGTTTCGTGAACAACCAACCTGTCCAACCTGTCGGCGCAGCTGGTTCCAATTGTCCAGCCGGTGCTGCTGCACGTCGATCCAGAACCACTCCAACGCCCTTCCCGTCAGCAGCGTGTGGAAGTTTCGCATTACTTCGACCCACGGACAGCGATATTGCCTCTGGAGGTACTCCAAACGGAACAGGAGCCCTCGATGTGGTTCCGCTCGTCCTCGCCGCTGAAGGAGATGTTCCAGCGGTCCACCCTGGTGCCATGGGAACTGCCTCCCAGTTGGCATACGTGCGCTCGTCGCGGAGCCCGCCAGCTCGACGGTCCTCCACGCGCCAGTTCCGGTCTCCGCGGTCAGCTGGCCACATCTCCTCGGTTTCTGTGGAGTACGCGGGGCTGCTGCTATATGCCTCGGCTCCGGCCGTGTGTTGTGTTGTGCTGGCGGAATCCGCTGAGGTGGTCGCTGGCCCTGGCTCCCACCTGGAATGGGCCTCTGAGAGACAGCCGCTCTCAGAACCAGCTGCATCATGTCCATGAATCCGGACCGCACTCATCCCGCAAACTCTGTCTGATCCCAGCCTCTTGGGACTTGCGGTAAGTTTCCGCAGCCTGAGCCAGGGCAAGGTTCACCTCTGACTTCACTGCGGAATCCACGGGCGGCTCCTGGAACTGGACCAACTTCGGAAGGGATCCCAGCAGCTGCGGCCCCGATAGCCCCAAACTCCAGCGATTTGGGCTGTTTCCGCTTCGTCTGCTGCGTGTCTGGTGGTCGCCATATTGGAGTCCTCGGCAACCACATTGATACCCGCGGAGGCGCGTACCCAACAGCACCCTCCGCATTCGTGGACCACATGTCCTCTTCCTGGGCTGAAGGATCCTTCGACCTAAGCTGGTAATCATGCCCGGTTTCATCTGCCATTTTATTTTTCTAGATCTTAAACACCTAAAAATCACAACAAAACAAGAAAGGAAGCTAACTTCGGCTCACCGAAGTTTGTATACCCTAGCAGACTTTAAACAAACAATTAAAAACGAAATTCTGAAATAATAATTTGTTGTCAAATCTCAAATTTGATGGCAATGGTTTGAAACACGGCTAAGCTATGGTTTTTTTATTTTCCTGATTGTTCCTATGGAAGCTATAGGATATAGTCAGCCGATTTTAATGAAATTAAAATCAAAATTCAGAAATACTAAAATATGGATAAATATCAAATTTGGTGAAAATATGTTGAAATCTGACAAAGTTATGGTTTTTTCTTTTATTTTCCTGATTGTTCCTATGGAAGCTATAGGGTATAGTCAGCCGATTTTCATGAAATTAAAATCAAAATTCAGGAATAATAAAATATGGGTAACTATCAAATTTGGTGAAAATTGGTTGAAAACTGACAAAGTTATAATTGTTTTTTGAAAATTTTTCGGATCGTTCCTCTGGCAGCTTATGATATAGTGGTCCGATCCGGCCCGTTCCGACATATGTACGAGTGAGAGTATATAGAAGCCTAACTGCAAAGTTTCATTCAGATAGCTTTAAAACTGAGGGACTAGTTTGCGTAGAAACGGACAGACGGGCAGACGGACAGACGGACAGACGGACATGGCTAGATCGACTCGGCTGTTGATCCTGATCAAGAATATATATACTTTATAGGGTCGGAGATGCTTCCTTCTTCTGACTGAAACTAATATACCCTGCTAGGGTATAATTAAAACCCTACAACAAATATACAAAACTAACGATGAATCATAAACATTTATGTGAAAATAAAATAAATAATTGTGCAGCACTGAATTGATAAATCAATAAATAAATCAATGAATAAATGAAAAAACAAATAAATAAATAAACAACAAAATAAATGAATAAATAAATATTTAAATAATAAATAACCAAACTATTTATTAATTAATTTATTAATGAAACTTAACAGTATTTATAGGTACAAAGGTGCTTATGTTATAACGTATAATAAATAGTGTGCGGTTACTGTGAATAAGGGTTAATGTTAGGAACTGAGACCATTGCCTTATATTCGCTTGACCTGGTAATTGATACTTTATTTGCGATAAATGCATGTCGCTGCGACTGGTGTTGCAAAGCACTCAGCTCCTCTAAGCTGACTTCCTTGGCTCTTAAGGTCAATCTTTGTGATATTGCCTAAACGAACATATGTAGCCTTTGTTTCGCTGAATACGGTGCTGAATGTGCTTACGCTAATTTTTAAATTGCGTGCAGTGCAGCCTGGTGCCAGTGACAATAAGCCCGTTCCGTTAAGTTGCACTGTGAACGATGTTCCTTCGCACACAGCTCGAAGTTCAGCGAGCTTGTGTGTGGCAAACATCCACCTGTTTCGCTGATGTGTTGCCGACCACAACCGCTCGGACCTCGACTGAGAGACCTCACATATAGTTTCCGTCTTGTTATTAAACAACTGAAATTCACATCGATTCTCGACGCTGAATGTGGCTTGGTGGTTGAAACAGGTGTGCTCGTCGTGTGGCAGCTCTAGACACTGTTTGAAATCGTCCTTGGTCAATCTCATGAACTGATCCCTATGAGCATTGACTGCTATGATTTTGGTTTTTATCCTGAAATGCTGCCAGCTTCCGGCCTTCCATGTTGGGATAGCCATGATGCTGAACACTTCCTGTTGTGTTACAGAAACAAGCGGTAGCGATATCTTGAAGATGACGTGGCTGCTCGTTGTGGTGCCTTCGACATGCATAATTTTGTAAAACTCGATAACATAAACCGATGCTACTGGAAGCAGATAATCCGGTGGGATATGCTCCCGAATCTGATCCAGTTGCTCCCTTAGTTGCTTGGGAGATACTAGTATTGGACTAATTGTTCGATGGCGAACGTCAGTGAGCTCATTAGCTATCTCACTCTGCATCCGCTGCAATCCAGTTGCCACCAGCGTTAGCTGAGCTGCCAGCATCGTAAACGCTTGCTGTTCAGTCGCAGCAGTATGTAGTCATAAGTATGATATTTAAGACACGACACACATAATGTAACAATTCCTCAGTCGCAGCGACATGCATTTATCGTAAATAAAGTATCAATTACCAGGTCAAGCGAATATGCATGGTCTGCTGAGACGAGGAAATGAGCTGGGGCAATGGTCTCAGTTCCTACCGCTAACCCGCATTTGCAGTAACCGCACACTATTTCTTATACGTTATTTCTGTTAGCATAAGCACTTTTGTACCTATAAATATTGTAAAGTTTCATTAATAAAGTCAGTAAGAGTTCTAACGCCAACCCAAGAGCTTTTATTCATGCATCAGAGGCTGTCGCTGTGTCTTCAGACCCTAACCAACCAAACCGTTCCCCTAGAACAATTCATGCACTCACAGACTCCAAACCGTCCACCTAGTTCCAAGTGCTAGGCAAATAGTTTATGCGCTATCTGCCAGGCATCTAAGCCTCCTTACACAAACATTTTGGTGACCCCGACGAACACGTCAACCAACAGGAAGGATTCCGTAACTCTTGGGAATCTTCCTGATTTTTTCACACTCGCCAAAAAACATTTTGGTGACCCCGACGAACACGTCAACCAACAGGAAGGATTCCGTAACTCTTGGGAATCTTCCTGATTTTTTTTTCACACTCGCCAAAAAACATTTTTGTGACCCCGACGAAAACGCAACCAACAGGAAGGATTCCGTAACTCTTGGGAATCTTCCTGATTTTTTCACACTCGCCAAAAAACATTTTGGTGACCCCGACGAACACGTCAACCAACAGGAAGGATTCCGTAACTCTTGGGAATCTTCTTGATTTTTTCACTTTCGCCAAAAAACATTTTGGTGACCCCGACGAATACGTCAACCAACAGGAAGGATTCCGTAACTCTTGGGAATCTTCCTGATTTTTTCACACTCGCCAAAAAACATTTTGGTGACCCCGACGAACACGCTAGCCGTGGACCCCCGGGAAGATTCCGTAACTCTTGGGAATCTTCCTGATCCTTTCTTAGGAACCTTCTTCGACACTGTCATCGAACGGGAAAGTTCCGTAACTCTTGGAACCTCCTCGACACTGTCATCGAACAGGAAAGATTCCGTAACTCTAAGCGACAGCTTCTGATGCATTTTCGCCCGACGAACATGCTAGCCGTGGACGTCAACGTAGGGAAATTTCCGCTAACTCATAGGAACCTCCCGCAGGATAATCGGTAACTCTTGGGATTTCCTAATTTTCACTCGCCATAAATACCATTGGTGAGCAGTGACTCACAGGAAATTGTCCGAATTGTCCGTCAGAACCCCAGGAAGATTCCGTAACTTTTGGGAGTCTTCCAGATTTTTTCACTCTTGCCAGAGAACAATTGGTGAGACCGACAGGGAAAGTTCCGTAATTCTTGGGAACCTCCCGCAGTCAAGAGCCTGCAGTCCTTTTCTATGCGGAAATCCCCCAATTCTATTGACAATTGTCAATATGTCTAACAAGGAGGAGCAAGCAGTCACAGGGGCGTTAGACTTGCAGGATGAGATCACTCAAGAGATCTCAAGGCTACACAGGAGAGATTCCGTAACTCTTGGGAATCTTGGGAAAGTTCCGTAACTATTGGGAACCTCCCGCAGGAAACAATCCGTAACTCTTGGGATTTTCCTAACTTTTCACTCGCCATAAAAACCATTTGGTGAGCCCTGACTCACCCGGTCAGGGAGTCGTTCCTCCGACAAAAAAAAAAAAGGAAAGCATCATTTCCGATCCTCCCAACATTACTAGCAATGCTACTGATCCTTCCGTTAGCGATGGGACAGGCATTCAACATAACGCCATTTGCAAGCCAGCCAGGAATATTCTACGAACGGCTCGGCACATCCAGAATGGCAATCTCGGAATGGAAAATAATTGTATATTACGATTTGAAACCATATTGGAGCGACATGGGAATCTTGGCCAACGGGATATCGGAGCTGAAACACAAATGTTCAGAACTACGGAACATCAACGCTTGTAGATCAGTGTCTGAGCATTTCCAACATGTGTACAGCGAACTACAATCAGGAAATGAATTGATCCATCATTCTCGGCAGCGAAGAGCACCACTGGACATAGTTGGAAATGTAGCGAGCTCACTATTCGGCGTTTTAGACTCAAGATACGCCGATGACATGTCCAAGGTGATCAAGGAGATCAAATCCAATGAAGACGTACTAATGATGCTCTTGAAAAACCAGACATCAATCTTGGATTCGACAATAAACATAGTCAGGACGAGCAGCTCAGCCACTAACGAGCGGATCAAGACACTAGAGAGCCAAATAGGTACAATTAATCTGGAAAGGGGAAAGTACCAAGGCGAGCACTTACAACAAGCATTCATGAGTCTGACAGCTCAATTAACTCTAGTGGCAACCGGATTGCAGCGGATGCAAAGTGAGATAGCTAATGTTCTCACTGACGTGCGCCATCGTACCATCAGTCCTATACTAGTGTCTCCCAAGCAACTGAGGGAGCAACTAGATCAGATTCGGGAACACATTCCACCGGATCAACTTCTTCCGGTAGCATCGGCTGAGGTGATCCAGCTGTATAAAATGATGCATGCCGAAGGGACCACAACGAGCAGCCACGTCGTTTTCAAAATATCGCTGCCACTGGTGTCTGTAACAAAACAGGAGATATTCAGCATCATGGCGATCCCGATGTGGAAGGCCGGAAGCTGGCAACGATTCTGGCTACAAACGGAAATCATAGCCGTCAATGCCCATAGAGATCGGTTCATGGGATTGACCAAGGAGGAGTTCAATCAGTGTCTAGAGCTGCCACACGACGAACACATCTGTTTCAACCACCAAGCCACATTCAGCGTGGAAAGCCGGTGTGAGTTCCAGCTGTTCAACAATAAGACGGAAACTATCTGCGAGGTCTCTCAGTCGAGGGCCGAGCTGTGGTGGTCAGCAACACGTCAGCGAAACAGATGGATGTTTGCCACACGCAGGCAAATTGAACTTCAAGCGGTGTGCAGCGGAACATCGTTCACAATCCAACTCAACGGAACGGGCTTACTATCACTGGCCCCAGGCTGCACTGCACGCAATTCAAAAATTAGCGTGAGCACATTCAGCACCGTAGTCAGCGAAACAAGGGCGGCATATGTTCGTTTTGGTAACATCACAAGGATGGACCTTAAGAACACACCTGAGCCACTGCAAGGAACGGCAGCCAAGGAAGTCAACTTGGAGGAACTGGGCGCTTTGCAGCACCAACTGGCCAAACTAAAAGAAACCACCTGGAAAAATCAAATCAACACTCCCCAGCACCATCAAATAGCTCTTTATGTGACCTTAGCAATGTAAATGTTATTAGGCATTGCATGGGTTTTCAGACGAACGGTCGGCAAATGGACATCAACACGCCGGGCTCCCGAACTCAGGCGAACACGGAACAGCTACCACCAGAACCTACCCCACGAAGTTTCGCGTTCGACCTTAGCGAAGGTTGAACACTTGTTCAACGGCCGGGAGAATGTTCAGTCGCAGCAGTATGTAGTCATAAGTATGATATTTAAGACACGACACACATAATGTAACAATTCGTCTGTCGCAGCGACATGCATTTATCGTAAAT
This sequence comes from Drosophila anomelani, assembly GCA_035045905.1. Classification (NCBI taxonomy): domain Eukaryota; kingdom Metazoa; phylum Arthropoda; class Insecta; order Diptera; family Drosophilidae; genus Drosophila; species Drosophila anomelani. The sequence goes on along the minus strand of JAWNOO010000082.1, from coordinate 130,568 downwards.
AAAGTATCAATTACCAGGTCAAGCGAATATGCATGGTCTGCTGAGACGAGGAAATGAGCTGGGGCAATGGTCTCAGTTCCTAACGCTAACCCACATTTGCAGTAACCGCACACTATTTCTTATACGTTATTTCTGTTAGCATAAGCACTTTTGTACCTATAAATATTGTAAAGTTTCATTAATAAAGTCAGTAAGAGTTCTAACGCCAACCCAAGAGCTTTTATTCATGCATCAGAGGCTGTCGCTGTGTTTTCAGACCCTCAACCAACCAAACCGTTCCCCTAGAACAATTCATGCACTCACACACTCCAAACCGTCCACCTAGTTCCAAGTGCTAGTTGCGACAACAAACAGGCAAATAGTTTATGCGCTATCTGCCAGGCATCTAGGCCTCCTTACACAAACATTTCGACGAACACGTCAACTAACAGGAAGGAGTCCGTAACTCTTGGGAATCTTCCTGATTTTTTCTCCCGCAGGATAATCCGTAATTTTTGGGATTTTTCCTCATTTTTCACTCGCCATAAAACCATTTTGGTGAGTCCTGACTCACTGTCATTACACAGTCATCAGCCTTCAAATCCTTTCTAGATTTCTAGATCTTCCAAGTCTATTGACCAATTGTTAATTCCTTCGACCACACCACGGTTGCGAATAGGAGCGTATCCAGCTATCAAAGCGAATAAAATTCTCCCAACGGTCAGGAATTTAACCAATTGTCAATATGTCTAACAAGGAGGAGCAATCAGTCAAAGAGACATTAGACTTGCAGGAAGAGATCAGTCATGAGATCTCGAGGCTTATTCGGAATTTTAAGAAGGATTCAGCGGATAGGAAACGACTTCCAAATTACTGCCTAACAAAGTTGGCCGCTTTCGAAGACGATGACGAAAACGACAAAAATATTCCCGCAGCATATAGAACCGAGGAATATGTAAAGTTCTACGTCGACTGTCGTGACTCATACGACAAATATAGAAATATTATAGTCGATACAATGGCCCAGAGCTCAAGCAATGCCCCAAATCAGGCAACAGCGAGCAACGGCCAGGAAACTGCAGACGTTGCAATCATATCGCAACCTGCACGTAAGCTGATTTCAGCATGCCGGCAACAAAAAGCTATCGCCGAATCAATCAAACGGGCTCTGAAAGAAAGTTCAGAGACCGGCAGGGCCGTTTTAAAAGGTTCAATAACCTCATTATGGTCACAATACCAAGAGATTCATTTCTCAATACATGAAGAGTACGAAGACCCGATCAAGGAAGGATACGACATGCAATCGTTCATCCGACTTGAGAAGGAAGTACAGAAAGTACAGAAACAATGAAGATGTGCAGTTGCCCAGAGTCAGCCTCCCCAAGTTCGATGGGGATCTACTCAAATGGACACAATTTTTTGATTTATTCAAGTGCATGATACACGATACCAACATGCCCACAGTCAAGAAGATGTGGTACCTGAAAACCACTGTGACTGGAGAGGCAGAGAGATTGATAAGGCATATCGATCTAAAAACAGAGAACTACATGAGCGCATGGGAAATATTAGTTGACACATATAACAATCCCCGCCATGTAGCAGATACAATTCTCAATCGTCTTCTGCAACAACAGACAAACAATGACGACCCAAAGTCATTAAAGGAACTGTATATTACAGCCATTGAGTCTCTAGCATCATTAAAGGGACTAGGCATTGATGTATCCAGCTGGGATACAATCATAATTGCGATCATAAAACAAAAATTAGATCTGGCAAATAGAGCCCTGTACGAACAATCGTTAGATGGCTCAAGAGAGCTTCAAGCTCGAGACGATGCTAAGTTTTCTGGACCAGCGAAGTCGAGTGTTGGGAACAGGAAAACGCAGTCAGCTGCAAAAAAGGGAACAGAAGAACCCATCTTGCACTTCTGCTAGCGCAGGAAGGCAATCAAGTTGCCCTTTCTGCAAACGGAATCATGCGCTATACAAATGCGATGATTTCCGCAGCAAAACGGTACCCGATCGACTCAACTGGGTACAAAAACAAAAACTGTGTGTAAACTGTTTTAACAGTACTCACAAGGCAAAAGATTGCCGAGGCCGTATGTGCTTTAAATGCGATAAAAGGCACCATACATTGCTGCACCTGGAGACTTCATCAGGCGCGGCAACAGATCCACAAACACCTTCTGTAGGAGCAGCAAGCAACAAAAGCTACAATTTGCTGGCCACAGTTAAGGTATTGGTAAAGGCAAGCAATGGGCAGGTGGCCACATTCCGAGCCTTGCTGGATTCAGGATCACAAATCAATCTGATCTCTGAACGAATGGCCTCCAAGCTCTCTCTGAAACTACACAATGCATCATTACGCATCGAGGGCATTGGAGGAAATCCGAAAACAAGTCGGGCCAGAGCAAATGTGCTCATGAAATCAATGAACAACGATTTTACTCAACAGGTAGAAGCCTTTGTTCTGCCGCATATCATAGCTGACCAACCAGCTCATGATTTGAATACATCCCACATACGCATTCCAAATAATGTCATCTTGGCCGATCCAAATTTTGACAAACCAGGAAGAATTGACATGCTTATCGGCGCAGAGCATTATTATTCTTTGCTACTGCCAAATCAAATGACGATAAGACCAGAAGGTCCAATCCTCCAGAATACAAAGCTGGGATGGATTGTGGCCGGAAGAATCTCTGCTGATCACGATTCAGCAGCACTGTGTGCGGCGGCAACCACTGAAGAGGAGGTTGACACGCTGTTAGATCGATTTTGGACACTAGAAAATCTAGACACCAAAGATAAGGCTCGATCGCCAACTGAAGCACACTGCGAAGCTCATTTTGCAGCAAATCTACAATTCGCAATTGATGGGAAGTTCATTGTCAAGCTGCCATTTGCTGAGGAAACGTCAGCCCTGGGGGCATCGCAGACAATAGCAACCAATAGGTTCTTGGCACTGGAGCGACGAACATCACCAGAAGTCTGGAAAGGCTACGTAGACTTCATGGAAGAATACGAACGTCTCGGACACATGAAGCTGGTACCTCCCTCACACATACCATCGGATCATTACTTCATTCCACATCACTGTGTTTTGAAGCCCGAAAGCAGTACCACGAAACTGCGGGTAGTGTTCGATGCGTCCTGCAAAACGTCAAGTAATAAATCATTAAATAATATATTATATGCTGGACCCACGGTACAGAGCGAACTTTTCGCCATTCTGCTGCGATTCCGCACCCATAGATACGAATTTACCGCGGACATAGAGAAGATGTGTCGCCAAGTATGGATGCATCCTGATAATCAGTTTCATCAAGTGATCGTATGGCGAAAAAGGGCGTCAGATGATCTGAAATTCTACAGGCTAAAAACCGTCACATACGGTACCACATCAGCGCCATTCCTTGCTACAAAATGCTTGGATTATTTAGCAGAGAAGAATAAGAAACAGTTACCGCTTGGGTCAGCTATACTCAAGCATGATTTCTATGTGGACGACTGTCTCACAGGAGCAGACAGCATTCCAGAGGCAATCCAGATTCAGCAGGAATTGAACAAAATTCTGCTACCGTCCGGATTCAAGCTTCGGAAGTGGTGCTCAAACAACAAGGAAATACTGACCAAAATTCCGCGAGAAGACATTGTACCCAACGTCAACTTAGATGAAACACTTCAGCATTACAGTGTTAAGACATTGGGATTAATTTGGATGCCTCAAAGGGATCAGTTGTGTGGGCGATCTCAAAAAAGCGAAGCCGCAACCATCACAAAACGGGTGGTCAGCTCAGAATCCTCACAAATATTCGATCCTCTGGGATTATTTGCTCCGGTGGTCGTCAAGGCGAAAATTTTCATGCAAACGCTTTGGGAATTAAAGATGGGCTGGGACGACGAGTTACCTCAGCACCTTCAACTGGACTGGAAAAACTATCGTTCTGATTTGCAAGCTCTAAATACCATGCAAATACCAAGGCATATATTTGAAGGAAGAGTGCCAGTCACGCAAGAGATGCACACGTTTGTGGATGCCTCGGAACGAGCATATGGAGCGGCAGTGTATATCCTAGCAACATACAAAAGCAATCAAGTATCAGTTCGGCTGCTGTGCTCAAAATCGAGAGTGGCGCCATCCGCCAAGGAGACGTTACCGCGGCTAGAACTATGTGCCGCAGTCCTGGGAGCTGAATTGACCCATAGAGTCAGAAAGGACCTACGGTTGCCTGAGGAGAAGGCATTGGGTTACTTCTGGACTGACTCAACAGTAGTCCTCTCCTGGATAAATGCATCGGCATCCTCATACCACACGTTTGTGGCCAATCGGATAGCAAAGATCCAAGCAATGTCACATCAAGCACAATGGCGACATGTGTCATCCGCAAACAATCCAGCAGATGTATTGTCAAGAGGAATTGCCGCAAGCAAGTTGGCAGAACATAACCTGTGGCTATATGGCCCCCTGTTTCTGCACGGCTATCGAGACAAATGGTCAAAAATACCGACCATTGATCCCATCGATCTGGAGCGTAAAATAAAGCAAGTCAGCTTGCCAGTCTGCCAGGATCAACTAGGAAGCGAGTTATACAATTGCAAGCACAGCAACTCCTTCCACAAATTGCAACGCATTGTAGCATATATGATGCGTTTTTGTCGTAAGCAGAACCGATCTCCAACGACCACACTAAGTGCAGGAGAGCTGGCTCAGGCTAGAACAATCATCTTCAGCACGATTCAAAAAACTGAATTCAGTGCTGAGTATAAACAGCTTCGCATCCACAAAGCAGTGGACAAGAAAAGCTCAGTCATATCGTTGTCTCCAATAATAGGAACTGATGCACTCATTAGAGTCGGAGGCAGATTGGAAGAATCCAACCTTCCATATGCTGCCAAACATCAAATCTTGCTCCCGTACAATGATACGATTGTGAAAATGCTGCTACGAGAAATGCATGAGGAAAACATGCATTGCTGGGCACAAGCATTGAGGGCCATAGCCAGACAACAGTACTGGATTCTGAATGACAAGACGATGGCCAGGAGCATCATCCACAATTGCGTCAAATGCACAAGAGCACGGCCCAAATTAATGCATCAAATCATGGGTAACTTGCCAGCGGATCGAGTAACACAAGCGCGGCCGTTCTCCAATTCAGGAGTCGACTATTGCGGCCCCTTTTGGATTCACCACAAAATCCGTGGAAAACGGACAGATAAAGCATACATTGCAGTATTCTGCTGTTTCGCAACAAAGGCAGTACATCTGGAGTTAGTAAGCGATCTAACAACGGACGCATTGCTAGCCGCTCTCCGGCGTTTCTTGGGCCGACGAGGAAAGTGTCGGACCATTCACTGTGATAACGCCACGAACTTTGTTGGTGCCAACAACCAGTTACAAATACTGGAGGAAAAAATTTTCACAGAGCAAGCCCAGAGCAGGATCATAAATCAATGCAATAAGCAGCAGGTGGAGTTCAAGTTCATCCCACCGCGAGCACCGTCGTTTGGCGGATTATGGGAGGCTGCTGTAAAATCAGCGAAAAGGCTGCTAGTATCAGTCACGGCCACAGCATCTTTAACATTTGAAGAGCTCATTGAGGTCGAGGCGATACTCAATTCAAGACCCCTCACCCCGATGTCAGCAGATCCAACAGATACTGCAGCGCTCACACCAGGCCATTTCTTAATTGGAGAACCTTTAGTGGCACCGCCCGATGCAAATCTTGCCCGACCAGAAAAATCGTTGGTCAGAAGATGGGAACTTGTGTCCAGACTCAAACAATCATTCTGGAGTCAGTGGTCCACGGAATACCTACAAGAGCTCCAGATGCGCACCAAGTGGAAGACTATGGCTCAGAATGTCGAGGAAGGATTGCTAGTACTGGTAAAGGAAGACAACGTACCGGTAATGAGCTGGCCAATGGGACGGATAGTGAAGACATATCCAGGCAAGGATAACCAAATACGGGTCGTAGATGTAAAGACCGCATCAGGAATCTACAAAAGGGCAGTCACTCGTCTAGCACTACTGATAACAGAAGAAGTAGCCACAAAACGGCCGCACAGCAGCAGCACGGACACAGCGCAGGCAGAAGAGAGCCCTGCGCAAAAAAGGAAAGCATCATTTCCAATCCTCCCAACATTAGTAGCAATGCATTTGCAAGCCAGCCAGGAATATTCTACGAACGGCTCGGCACATCCAGAATGGCAATCTCGGAATGGAAAATAATTGTATATTACGATTTGAAACCATATTGGAGCGACATGAGAATCTTGGACAACGGGATATCGGAGCTGAAACACAAATGTTCAGAACTACGGAACATCAACGCTTGTAGATCAGTGTCTGAGCATTTCCAACATGTGTACAGCGAACTACAATCAGGAAATGAATTGATCCATCATTCTCGGCAGCGAAGAGCACCACTGGACATAATTGGAAATATAGCGAGCTCACTATTCGGCGTTTTAGACTCAAGATACGCCGATGACATGTCCAAGGTGATCAAGGAGATCAAATCCAATGAAGACGTACTAATGATGCTCTTGAAAAACCAGACATCAATCTTGGATTCGACAATAAACATAGTCAGGACGAGCAGCTCAGCCACTAACGAGCGGATCAAGACACTAGAGAGCCAAATAGGTACAATTAATCTGGAAAGGGGAAAGTACCAAGGCGAGCACTTACAACAAGCATTCATGAGTCTGACAGCTCAATTAACTCTAGTGGCAACCGGATTGCAGCGAATGCAAAGTGAAATAGCTAATGTTCTCACTGACGTGCGCCATCGTACCATCAGTCCTATACTAGTGTCTCCCAAGCAACTGAGGGAGCAACTAGATCAGATTCGGGAACACATTCCACCAGATCAACTTCTTCCGGTAGCATCGGCTGAGGTGATCCAGCTGTATAAAATGATGCATGCCGAAGGGACCACAACGAGCAGCCACGTCGTTTTCAAAATATTGCTGCCACTGGTGTCTGTAACAAAACAGGAGATATTGAGCATCATGGCGATCCCGATGTGGAAGGCCGGAAGCTGGCAACGATTCTGGCTACAAACGGAAATCATAGCCGTCAATGCCCATAGAGATCGGTTCATGGGATTGACCAAGGAGGAGTTCAATCAGTGTCTAGAGCTGCCACACGACGAACACATCTGTTTCAACCACCAAGCCACATTCAGCGTGGAAAGCCGGTGTGAATTCCAGCTGTTCAACAATAAGACGGAAACTATCTGCGAGGTCTCTCAGTCGAGGGCCGAGCTGTGGTGGTCAGCAACACGTCAGCGAAACAGATGGATGTTTGCCACACGCAGGCAAATTGAACTTCAAGCGGTGTGCAGCGGAATATCGTTCACAATCCAACTCAACGGAACGGGCCTACTATCACTGGCCCCAGGCTGCACTGCACGCAATTCAAAAATTAGCGTGAGTACATTCAGCACCGTAGTCAGCGAAACAAGGGCGGCATATGTTCGTTTTGGTAACATCACAAGGATGGACCTTAAGAACACACCTGAGCCACTGCAAGGAACGGCAGCCAAGGAAGTCAACTTGGAGGAACTGGGCGCTTTGCAGCACCAACTGGCCAAACTAAAAGACACCACCTGGAAAAATCAAATCAACACTCCCCAGCACCATCAAATAGCTGTTTATGTGGCCTTAGCAATATCAGTGTTATTAGGCATTGCATGGGCTTTCAGACAAACGGTCAGCAAATGGACATCAACACGCCGGGCTCCCGAACTCAGGCGAACACGGAACAGCTACCACCAGAACCTACCCCACGGAGTTTCGCGTTCGACCTTAGCGAAGGTTGAACACTTGTTCAACGGCCGGGAGAATGTTCAGTCGCAGCAGTATGTAGTCATAAGTATGATCTTTAAGACACGACACACATAATGTAACAATTCGTCAGTCGCAGCGACATGCATTTATCGTAAATAAAGTATCAATTACCAGGTCAAGCGAATATGCATAGTCTGCTGAGACGAGGAAATGAGCTGGGGCAATGGTCTCAGTTCCTAACGCTAACCCACATTTACAGTAACCGCACACTATTTCTTATACATTATTTCTGTTAGCATAAGCACTTTTGTACCTATACATATTGTTAAGTTTCATTAATAAAGTCAGTAAGAGTTCTAACGCCAACCCGAGAGCTTTTATTCATGCATCAGAGGCTGTCGCTGTGTCTTTAGACCCTCAACCAACCAAACCGTTCCCCTAGAACAATTCATGCACTCACACACTCCAAACCGTCCACCTAGTTCCAAGTGCTAGTTGCGACAACAAACAGGCAAATAGTTTATGCGCTATCTGCCAGGCATCTAAGCCTCCTTACACAAACATTTTGATGACCCCGACCAAAATGTAAAGTGTAAGAAGGCTTAGATGCCTGGCAGATAGCGCATAAACTATTTGCCTGTTTGTTGTCGCAACTAGCACTTGGAACTAGGTGGACGGTTTGGAGTGTGTGAGTGCATGAATTGTTCTAGGGGAACGGTTTGGTTGGTTGAGGGTCTGAAGACACAGCGACAGCCTCTGATGCATGAATAAAAGCTCTTGGGTTGGCGTTAGAACTCTTAAAATGTTTGTGTAAGGAGGCTTAGATGCCTGGCAGATAGCGCATAAACTATTTGCCTTTTTGTTGTCGCAACTAGCACTTGGAACTAGGTGGACGGTTTGGAGTGTGTGAGTGCATGAATTGTTCTAGGGGAACGGTTTGGTTGGTTGAGGGTCTGAAGACACAGCGACAGCCTCTGATGCATGAATAAAAGCTCTTGGGTTGGCGTTAGAACTCTTACTGACTTTATTAATGAAACTTAACAATATTTATAGGTACAAAAGTGCTTATGCTAACAGAAATAACGTATAAGAAATAGTGTGCGGTTACTGCAAATGTGGGTTAGCGTTAGGAACTGAGACCATTGCCCCAGCTCATTTCCTCGTCTCAGCAGACCATGCATATTCGCTTGACCTGGTAATTGATACTTTATTTACGATAAATGCATGTCGCTGCGACTGACGAATTGTTACATTATGTGTGTCGTGTCTTAAATATCATACTTATGACTACATACTGCTGCGACTGAACATTCTCCCGGCCGTTGAACAAGTGTTCAACCTTCGCTAAGGTCGAACGCGAAACTTCGTGGGGTAGGTTCTGGTGGTAGCTGTTCCGTGTTCTGCCTGAGTTCGGGAGCCCGGCGTGTTGATGTCCATTTGCCGACCGTTCGTCTGAAAACCCATGCAATGCCTAATAACATTGACATTGCTAAGGTCACATAAAGAGCTATTTGATGGTGCTGGGGAGTGTTGATTTGATTTTTCCAGGTGGTTTCTTTTAGTTTGGCCAGTTGGTGCTGCAAAGCGCCCAGTTCCTCCAAGTTGACTTCCTTGGCTGCCGTTCCTTGCAGTGGCTCAGGTGTGTTCTTAAGGTCCATCCTTGTGATGTTACCAAAACGAACATATGCCGCCCTTGTTTCGCTGACTACGGTGCTGAATGTGCTCACGCTAATTTTTGAATTGCGTGCAGTGCAGCCTGGGGCCAGTGATAGTAAGCCCGTTCCGTTGAGTTGGATTGTGAACGATGTTCCGCTGCACACCGCTTGAAGTTCAATTTGCCTGCGTGTGGCAAACATCCATCTGTTTCGCTGACGTGTTGCTGACCACCACAGCTCGGCCCTCGACTGAGAGACCTCGCAGATAGTTTCCGTCTTATTGTTGAACAGCTGGAATTCACACCGGCTTTCCACGCTGAATGTGGCTTGGTGGTTGAAACAGATGTGTTCGTCGTGTGGCAGCTCTAGACACTGATTGAACTCCTCCTTGGTCAATCCCATGAACCGATCTCTATGGGCATTGACGGCTATGATTTCCGTTTGTAGCCAGAATCGTTGCCAGCTTCCGGCCTTCCACATCGGGATCGCCATGATGCTGAATATCTCCTGTTTTGTTACAGACACCAGTGGCAGCGATATTTTGAAAACGACGTGGCTGCTCGTTGTGGTCCCTTCGGCATGCATCATTTTATACAGCTGGATCACCTCAGCCGATGCTACCGGAAGAAGTTGATCCGGTGGAATGTGTTCCCGAATCTGATCTAGTTGCTCCCTCAGTTGCTTGGGAGACACTAGTATAGGACTGATGGTACGATGGCGCACGTCAGTGAGAACATTAGCTATCTCACTTTGCATTCGCTGCAATCCGGTTGCCACTAGAGTTAATTGAGCTGTCAGACTCATGAATGCTTGTTGTAAGTGCTCGCCTTGGTACTTTCCCCTTTCCAGATTAATTGTACCTATTTGGCTCTCTAGTGTCTTGATCCGCTCGTTAGTGGCTGAGCTGCTCGTCCTGACTATGTTTATTCTCGAATCCAAGATTGATGTCTGGTTTTTCAAGAGCATCATTAGTACGTCTTCATTGGATTTGATCTCCTTGATCACCTTGGACATGTCATCGGCGTATCTTGAGTCTAAAACGCCGAATAGTGAGCTCGCTACATTTCCAACTATGTCCAGTGGTGCTCTTCGCTGCCGAGAATGATGGATCAATTCATTTCCTGATTGTAGTTCGCTGTACACATGTTGGAAATGCTCAGACACTGATCTACAAGCGTTGATGTTCCGTAGTTCTGAACATTTGTGTTTCAGCTCCGATATCCCGTTGGCCAAGATTCCCATGTCGCTCCAATATGGTTTCAAATCGTAATATACAATTATTTTCCATTCCGAGATTGCCATTCTGGATGTGCCGAGCCGTTCGTAGAATATTCCTGGCTGGCTTGCAAATGGCGTTATGTTGAATGCCTGTCCCATCGCTAACGGAAGGATCAGTAGCATTGCTAGTAATGTTGGGAGGATCGGAAATGATGCTTTCCTTTTTTTTTAGTCGGAGGAACGACTCCCTGACCGGGTCTTCGTACTCTTCATGGATCGATAAATGGATCTCTTGGTATTGGGACCACAATGAGTTTATTGAACTCCTTGATATGGCCCTGCCGGTCTCTGAACATTCTTTCAGAGCCCGTTTGATTGAGTCGGCGATTGCTTTTTGTTGCCGACATGCTGATATAAGTTTACGTGCAGGTTGCGCTAAGCTTGCAACGTCTGCAGTTTCCCGGCCATTGCTCGCGGTTGCCAGATTTGGGGCATTGCTTGAGCTCTGAGCCATCGAGTCGACTATAATATTTCTGTATTAGAACTTTAAATATTTTTCGCTTCTATTTGCTGCGGGAATATTTTTGTCGTTCTCCGCAAATCGATTCCATACTTCATCGATTGCGACCAACTTTGTTTGGTAATATGTTGGATTTAATTTTCTATCCGCTGAATCTTTTCTAAAGTTCTTTCCTGCGGGAGGTTCCCAAGAGTTACGAAACTTTCCCTGTTGGTTCCCAATGTTCTATGACAAGAGTGATATTCTGGAAGATTCCAAGAGTTACGGAATCTTTCCTGTGGGTTTGACGTATTCAGGACAATTTCCTGTGAGTCAGGGCTCACCAAATGGTTTTTATGGCGAGTGAAAAGTTAGGAAAATCCCAAGAGTTACGGATTGTTTCCTGCGGGAGGTTCCCAATAGTTACGGAACTTTCCCAAGATTCCCAAGAGTTACGGAATCTCTCCTGTGTAGCCTTGAGATCTCTTGAGTGATCTCATCCTGCAAGTCTAACGCCCCTGTGACTGCTTGCTCCTCCTTGTTAGACATATTGACAATTGTCAATAGACTTGGGGGATTTCCGCATAGAAAAGGACTGCAGGCTCTTGACTGCGGGAGGTTCCCAAGAATTACGGAACTTTCCCTGTCGGTCTCACCAATTGTTCTCTGGCAAGAGTGAAAAAATCTGGAAGACTCCCAAAAGTTACGGAATCTTCCTGGGGTTCTGACGTCTTCAGGAAAATTTCCTGTGAGTCAGGGCTCACCAATGGTATTTATGGCGAGTGAAAATTAGGAAATCCCAAGAGTTACGGATTATCCTGCGGGAGGTTCCTATGAGTTAGCGGAAATTTCCCTACGTTGACGTCCACGGCTAGCGTGTTCGTCGGGCGAAAATGCATCAGAAGCTGTCGCTGAGACTTGAAGCGACGTGGAAAGATTCCCAAGAGTTACGGAATCTTTCCTGTTCGATGACAGTGTCGAGGAGGTTCCAAGAGTTACGGAACTATCCCGTTCGATGACAGTGTCGAAGAAGGTTCCTAAGAAAGGATCAGGAAGATTCCCAAGAGTTACGGAATCTTCCCGGGGGTCCACGGCTAGCGTATTCGTCGGGGTCACCAAAATGTTTTTTGGCAAGTGTGAAAAAATCAGGAAGATTCCCAAGAGTTACGGAATCCTTCCTGTTGGTTGACGTGTTCGTCGGGGTCACCAAAATGTTTTTTGGCGAGTGTGAAAAAATCAGGAAGATTCCCAAGAGTTACGGAATCCTTCCTGATGGTTGACGTGTTCGTCGGGGTCACCAAAATGTAATGTAATGTAATGTATGTGGTCGCCTTGGTATTTTCCTCTTTCTAGATTTATCGTTCCTATCTGGTCCTCTAGTGTTTTGATCCGGTCGTTGGTGGCAGAACTGCTCTTTCTGACTATGTTTATCGTCGAGTTCAGAATTGATGTTTGATTTTTCAAGAGCATCATTACTACATCGTCGTTGGACTTGACCTCTTTTATCACTTTGGACATGTCGTCGGCGTACTTTGAGGCCAGAACGCCATATAGTAAATTCGATACATTTCCGACTATAACAAGTGGTGCTCTTCTTTGTCGGGAATGATGCATCAACTCATGAAAATGCTCATGTACTGATTTACAAGCATTGACGTTTCGTAGTTCTGAACATTTGTGTTGTATTTCCGCTATCCCGGTAGCCAATATTCCCATGTCGCTCCAATATGGCTTCAAGTCGTAATATATAATTATCTTCCATTCCGAGATTTCCATTCTGGCCGTGCCGAGCCGTACGTAGAATATTCCTGGCTGGCTTGCAAACGGAGTTACGTTTACTGATTGTCCCATTACTAACGGGAGTATGAGTAGCATTGCCAGCAATGTTGGGAGGATCGGTAAGGACATCTTCTTTTTCTGCGTAAAAATTTCTTCTGCCTGCGCTGCGTCCTCGCTGGAGTTGTGCCGACGTTTTGTGGCTACTTCTTTTTTTAGCAACGGTGCCAAACGAGTGACTGGTCTTTTGAATATTCCTGATGCTGTTTTTACGTCTACGACTCGGATTTGGTTATCCTTGCCTGGATATGTTTTTACTATCCGTCCCATGGGCGAGCTCATTACCGGTACGTTGTCTTCTTTTACTAGTACTAGTAATCCTTCTTTAACATTGTGCGCCATGGTTTTCCATTTGGTTCGCATTTGCAGTTCTTGTAGGTATTCCATGGACCACTAATTTCAGAACGATTGTTTTAGCCTGGATACTAGCTCCCATCTTTTGACCAGAGTTTTTCCAGGTCGGGCAAGATTCGGATCTGGAGGCTCCAGTAGAGGCTCACCAATTAAAAAATGACCTGGAGTTAGCGCTGATGTACCTGTAGGATCAGCTGACATCGTAGTGATGGGCCTTGAGTTAGTATCGCCTCGACCTCAATGATTACCGTGTTGAGCTCTTCAAAAGTTAATGATGATGTGGGTGTGACTGATACCAGTAGCCGTTTCGCAAATTTTACTGCAGTTCCCATAGGCCTCCAAAAGATGGTGCCCGAGGCGGTATAAACTTGAATTCCACCTGATTCTTGCTGCATTGGTTTATGATCCGTGTTTGGGCATTTTCTGTGAAGACTGTTTCTTCTAACGCCTTCAATTGGTTGTTGGCACCGACGCCTCTGTCGTCAGGTCACTTACTAGCTCCAGATGTACTGCTTTTGTGGCAAAAAAGGCAAAACACTGCAATATAAGCCTTATTTGGCATTTTTCCACGGATTTTATGATGGATCCACAGTAGTCGACTCCAGAGTTGAAGAATGGCCGAGCCTGTTGCACTCGATCAACCGGCAGATTACGCAAATTCAATTTTTTGAATGGTGCCTAGGATTATTGTCTTAGCATGAGTCAATTCAGTTACACTCAATGTTGTTTGTTTGTGTGTAAGGAGGCTTAGATGCCTGGCAGATAGTGCATAAACTATTGCCTTTGGTTGTCGCAACTAGCACTTGGAACTAGGTGGACGGTTGGGTTGGTTTGGTTGGTTTGGTTGAAATGAGGGTCTGAAGTGTAGTATGTGCATATATCAAGGGTACACTGTACCATTAAAAACATAGCAACACTAAGTTGCATTATGTAAACTAACAAATTCAAGTGGACTAAAAAGTCGCACGCTGATAGCGGCATTACGCTAAGTCAGCATTCCCATGCTGACCGCATATACATATACATAAACATATGCCCATACAACACTCGCTCTTGAACATATACCTAAGATATACATATGCGGCTGCGCCTCTGCTGTGGTCAACGGCAGCGCAGTCGCCAGCAACAATTATGTACTTAGCTTAAGTCGACTTCTCTTTGTACTGAATAAATCAATCTAAATGCAAACCTCCACCAGCACGGATGTGCTATCTCTTTACCCATGTCCCATACCTTAAGGGGTCGGCTACAACTCTGATGCATGCATGAATAAAAGGTCTTGGTTGACGTAGAACTCTTACTGACTTTATTAACGAAACTTAACAATATTTATAGGTACAAAAGTGCTTATGTTAACAGAAATAACGTATAAGAAATAGTGTGCGGTTACTGTGAATGTGGGTTAGTGTTAGGAACTGAAACCATTGCCCCACTTCCTGTTGTGTTACAGAAACCAGTGGTAGCGATGACGTGGATGCTCGTTGTGGTGCTATCGGCATGCATAATTTTGTAGAGTTGGATAACATTAACCAACGCTAATGGAAGCAGTTGATCCGGTGGGATATGTTCCCGAATCTGATCCAGTTGCTCCCTTAGTTGCTTGGGAGATACTAGTATTGGACTAATTGTTCGATGGCGAACGTCAGTGCGCACATTAGCTCTCACTCTGCATCCGCTGCAATCCAGTTGCCACCAGCGTAAGCTGAGCTGTCAGACTCATAAACGCTTGCTGTAGGTGGTCACCTTGGTATTTTCCTCTTTCCAGATTGATTCTACCTATCTGGGTCTCTAGCGTTCTGATCCTGTCATTAGTGGCTGAACTGCTAGTTCTGACTATATTTATCGTCGAGTCCAAAATTGATGTTTGATTTTTCAAAAGCATCATTAATACGTCGTCATTGGACTTGACTTCCTTGATCACCTTGGACATGTCGTCAGCGTACCTTGAGTCCAGAACACCAAATAGTGAATTCGCTACATTTCCGACTATATCAAGTGGTGCTCTTCTTTGCCGGGAATGATTCATCAACTCATTTCCTGATTGCAGCTCGCCATATACATGTCGGAGTTCTGAACTTTTGTGTTTCAGTTTTGCTATCCCGTTACCCAATATTCCCATGTCGCTCCAATATGGCTTTAAGTCGTAATATACTATTATCTTCCATTCTGAGATTGCCATTCTGGATGTGCCGAGTTACGTTTACTGATTGTCCCATTGCTAACGCGAGTATGAGTAGCATTGCCAGCAATGTTGGGAGGATCGGTAAGGACATTTTCTTTTTCTGCTAAGTGATCTCTTCTGCCATCGCTGCGTCCTCACCGGAGCTGTGTGGACGTTTTGTGGCTGTGGCTGATACCAGTAGCCGTTTCGCAGATTTTACTGCAGCTTCCCATAGGCCTCCAAAAGATTGTGCCCGAGGCGGTATAAACTTGAATTCCACCTGGTTCTT
Organism: Drosophila anomelani; assembly: GCA_035045905.1. Taxonomy (NCBI): domain Eukaryota; kingdom Metazoa; phylum Arthropoda; class Insecta; order Diptera; family Drosophilidae; genus Drosophila; species Drosophila anomelani. The sequence goes on along the minus strand of JAWNOO010000082.1, from coordinate 114,769 downwards.
GCTGCATTGGTTTATGATCCGTGTTTGTGCTTTTCTGTGAATATTGTTTCTTCTAACGCCTTCAATTGGTTCGCTGATTTTACTATTGGGACTATTTTAATATTGGGACCATCATAAGTTTATCGAATCTCTTGCTATGGCCCTTCCGGTCTCTGAATATTCTCTCAGAGCCCGTTTGATTGAGTCGGCAATCGCCCTTTGTCGCCGGTAAGCTGATATCAGCTTGGTTGCAGGTCGCTGTAAGTTTGCAACGTCTGCATTTTCCAGGGCATTGCTCGAGGTTGCCTTTCCATTGGCATTGCTCGAGGTTTGAGCCTTTGAATCGACTATGATATTTCTGTACCTGTCGTATGACTCACGACAGTCAAATACTCTGCGGTTCTACCTTCCACGGGAATATTTTTGTCGTTATCCGCAAATCGATTCCATACTTCATCGATTGCAACCAACCTGGTTTGATAATAGGCTGGATTCAGCTTTCCCTCCGCTGAATCTATTTTGAGGTTGCGGATGAGCTTCGAGAACTCTTGACTGATCTCTTCCTGCAAGTCTAGCGCCTCTGTGACTGCTTGCTCCTCCTTGCTAGACATATTAAAATTGTTTTTTAATTCCTGACCGTTGGGAGTGTTTTGTTTGCTTTGACACCTGAATACGCTCCTAGTCGCAACCGTGGTGTGGTCGAAGGAATTAACAAATGGTCAATAGACTTGGAGGGTTTCTAGAATTCAGAGTTCTAGAACAGGAGTTTTCCGCTTTGATAACAATGTCCAGGAAAGTTTCCAAGAGTTACGGAACTTTCCCGGTCTCACCAATATTTTATGGCAAGAGAAAATTCAGGAAAAATCCCAAGAGTTACGGATTCTTTTCTATGATTTACGTATCACGTATGACGTGTTCGTCGGGCGAAAATGCATCAGAAGCTGTCGCTGAGCTTTGAAGCGATGTGGAAAGATTCCCAAGAGTTACGGAATCTTTACGTTCGATGACAGTGTCGAGGAAGGTTCCCAAGAGTTACGGAACTTTCCCGTTCGATGACAATGTCGAGGAAGAATCCCAAGAGTTACGGAACTTTCCTGTTTGGTCTCACCAAACGTTTTTATGGCAAGAATAAAATTTCAGGAAGATTCCCAAGAGTTACGGAATTTTTCTTGTGAGTTTGACGTATTCAGGACAATTTCCTGTGAGTCAGGGCTCACCAAAATGTTTCTTTGGCGAGTGAGAAAAGATCAGGAAGATTCCCAAGAATTACGTATTCTTTCCTGCGGGAGGTTCCCAAGAGTTACGGAACTTTCCCGCGGTTGACGTCCACGGTTAACGTGTAAGGAGACATAGATGCCTGGCAGATAGTGCATAAACTTTGGTTGTCGCATCTAGCACTTGGAACTAGGTGGACGGTTGGGATGGTTTGGTTGAAATGAGGGTCTGAAGACACAGCGACAGCCTCTGATGCATGCATGAATAAAAGCTCTTGGTTAAGGTAGAACTCTTACTGACTTTATTAATGAAACTTAACAATATTTGTAGGTACAAAAGTATTTATGTTAACAGAAATAACGTATAAGAAATAGTGTGCGGTGACTGTGAATGTGGGTTAGTGTTAGAAACTGAGACCATTGCCCCATTTTATTTCCTCGTCTCAGCAGACTATGCATATTCGCTTGATCTGGTAATTGACACTTTATTTACGATAAATGCATGTCGCTGCTACTGAAGAGTTATTACATAATGTGTGTTGTGTCTGAAATATTATTACATATGACTAAATACTGCTGCGACTGAACAGGAGCTCGATTCCGTTTATTACAAAAGCGCATCATATATGCTATGATGCGTTGTAGCTTATGGAAGGTGTTGCCGTGGTTGCAGCTGTATAGTTCGCTTCCCAGTGGATCTTGGCATGTTGGCAAACTTACTTGATTCACTCTACACTGATAGAAAAAATCAAGAATTTTGGCCATAAAATTGAGAATTTTCGGTCGTGATAGTAGCGTTAGAATTTTTCGATCTGGTTTTGAGATTATTGTTCATTACATCAAGAATTTTTGCATTCTAAATTTAAGACTTTTTAAATCTTATTTAAAACGGTAAAAGAGTTTAAAATAAGAATATTAAACGTTGAATTGTGAAAAAAAAATCTTAAAACATTACTAATTCAAAAAAAAAAAAACATTTTTTTAAAGCATTTTTGTTTTATATTTTTTTATTTATATATTTTCAATTGAATTTATTTTAATTTTTATCTCCATATTTTTTGCTGGACTGGGTGGGGTTCGAACCTGGGACTCTGTGTCTCTCAGACTAGGCGCTTACACAACGCGCCAAGTAGCTAACCTGGAATAGGACGCCGATGTGTACATATGTACTCCCTCTGTACTCCCTCTGTAATCCCTCTGTAAAACTAAGAATGCAAAAATCTTAATTTTAGACATTTTTTTCTTGATATTAATCTTTTTTTGGTATTGTTTTACGAATATTTCTTATTGTTTTGAGAATATTTTGTATTCTTTTAAGCTTTTTTTTAAGAATGTGAAAAATCTTAAGTCTAGGTTCTTTTGGGCTTGAATGAACCATAAAAAAACTTATTTATAGAATTTTCGTACTTATATTAAAAATAAACATTAAGAATGTACAAAATCTTAAAAGACGACTTTTTTTCTATCAGTGTACGTTCTAGATCAATGGGAGCGATGGTCGGTACTTTTGACCACTTGTCTCGAGAGCCGTGCAGAAACAGAGATCCATATAGCCAAAGGTTGTGCTCTGCTAACTTGCTTGCGGCAATTCCTTTTAATAGTACGTCCGCTGTGTTATTTTCTGATGACACATGACGCCATTGAGATTGCTGTGACACCCTTGAATTTTTGCGATCCGATTTGCCACAAACATGTGGTATTATGATGCGGATGCATTTATCCAGGACAGGATTACAGTTGACTCAGTCCATAGATACCAAGATGCTTTTTCTTCAGGCATGCGTAAATCCTTTCGGACTCTATGGGTCAGTTCAGCTTCCAAAACTGCAGCACATAATTCCGCTCCGTATGCTCGTTCTGAAGCGTCGACAAAAGTGTGCAGCTCTTGGGTACGTGCCAGGTACCCAAGAGCTGCACACTTTCTTCAAATATGTGCCTGGGAATTTTCATATTATTTAGTGCTTGCAAATCAGCGCGATAATTTTTCCATTCCAGCTGAAGGTGTTGAGAAAGCTCGTCGTCCCAGCCCATCTTTAATTCGCAGAGTGTTTGCATGAATATCTTTGCTTTTACCCCAACAGGGGCAAATAATCCTAATGGATCGATTATTTGCGATGATTCCGAGCTGACCACCCGTTTGGTGATGGTTGAGGCTTCGCTCTTTTGGGATCGCCCACACAGCTGATCCTTTTGTGGCATCCAAAGCAAACCCAACGTCTTAACACTATATTGTTGGAGTGTCTCATCTAGCTTTACGTTAGAGACGATGTCTTTTTATGAAATTTGGGCTAATACTTCAGCGTTATTGGAGCACCACTTTCGGAGCTTGAATCCGGATGGCAGTAGTATCTTGTTTAACTTTTGTTGCATCTGGATAGCCTCTGGGATGCTGTTTGCTCCTGTGAGACAGTCGTGGTACCGTATGTGACGGTTTTAAGCCTGTAAAACTTTAGATCGTCAGACGCTTTCTTCCGTCATATGGTTAACTGATGGAACTGGTGATCAGGGTGCATCCACACTTGGCGATACATTTTCTCTATGTCTGCGGTAAACACATATCTGTGGGTGCGGAATCGTAGCAGAATTGCAAACAGTTCTGTACCGTGGGACCAGCATTCAATATATCATTCAATGATTAATTGCTTGTTGTTTTACAGGAAGTATCAAAAACTACCCGCAGTTTTGTGGTACTACTTTCGGGCTTTAATACACAGTGTTGTGGAATGAAGTAGTGATCCGAGGGTAGCTGTGTGGGATGCACTAACTTCATGTGTCCAAGGCGTTCCATACTCTTCCATAAAGTCTACGTATCCTCTCCAGACTTCTGGTGTCGTTCGTCGTTCTAAAGCCAAGAATCTATTTGTTGCTGTTCTCTGAGATGCCCCCAGGGCTGAAGTGCCCTCAGAGAATGGAAGTTTTTCAATGAATTTTCCATCTATTGCAACCTGAAGATTTGCTACGAAATGAGATTCGCAGTGAGCTTCAATTGGAGATCGGTTCTTTTCTTTGGTGTCTAGATTCTCTAGTGTCCAAAATCGCTCTAGTAGCGTATCAACCTCCTCTTCGGTGGTTGCCGCTGCACAACATGCCACTGAGTCGTGCTCAGCAGGAATTCTCTCGGCCACAATCCATCCCAGCATTGTATTCTGGAGCATTGGGCCACCCGGCTTTATCAGCATTTGATTTGGCAGAAGCAACTTGATCTTGAACTTGATCGCGCAGTCAACTGTGAGTGTCAGACGTATTTTTGTATTGCTCCGCCGGTCAATCAAAATACACTGAATCTAACTACAATTAATTCGCGAAAAGACGCTTAGGGCAGGCATGAGTACTTGTGCTTGGTTTGCCCTTGGAAATTATCAAACAATTAACAGTTAACCAACAGTTAGCTAATTTAATAAAAAGCTATATATACAAATGCCAACGTGTAAGAGCTTAAGCTCGGCAAGCAAAGAAAAAATGAGCCAGGCTCGGCAACAACAACATGATGAGCGTCGGCTGTCGTCGCTGAGAAACAACGCGTACTTCTCTATACGCGCCCCCGATGTAACCGTCCCAACAACAACTGCAACGCTGCAAGCAAACACGGAGAGAGCACGCTCGCTCTTCCCTGCGTTGTTGTGCTCAAACGGTACTCTGCAATCGTGGAGTGCACAGTGCCCGTCCCCCGACGTCAACGATCTACTAACAACAACAACAACTAGTACAACGCCCTCGCTTAAAACCGTATCTTCGACATCAAAAACTGCAACTACCACAACAACAACCTCTGCTGTTTCTCAGACCCCGGTGATGACAACGATCTGCGACAAGCACTATAAAGAATGCTAATGGTGCGTTAATCCAAACTGGGCTCGATCGATATATACAAACGAAGAGAAAATTAAGCCCTCAGCCAAACAAGAAAGCCAATGCACCCAAGATAACGAAAACTACTGAAAACACAGTGCCAAAAAATTCGCTCGCTAACAATAGATTCGCGATTCTCCGTGACCTGGATGAAGGTGTTACTGCTCCAACACAGACGGCCAAAAAAGTAAGGCCGCCACCTATATACGTGCGTCAGGCCAATTGTACTGAACTGGTTAATAAAATTACAGCAAAAATTGGTGCAAACGAATTTTATGTAACGTCCATAAAAAGGGGCAACATAAATGAAATAAAAATACAGGTCAACGACGAACACAATTTTCGAGCCGCTACCAACTATCTTGACAATGGAAAGTTGTGACGCCCGGGGCGCACACACAGACATACACCCACCTATTCTTATATACTTACATACACACCCTTAGAATTAAAGACATATGTACATAAGCATGAGACAAGCATGAAAAGAAATAAAAAAACATGAAGAACATGAGACATAAAATCAAATTCAAATACCCTACGCGCGCGCGCCCACGACAGGGCACACTGATTTCAAGGGGCCGGGCACACTAATCCCAAGAGTCGGTCACATCCAAAGGGATCGAGAAAGCACGATCTGGAAGCCACACTAAACGCTCCCGAGCGCTATATAAAGCGGGCCAGATCCCTCAGGAAGGCATTCAGTGCGGGCAGCCGAGCAAGCAACACCTCCAGGACCAAGACGGATCACCGGGTAAGCAGGAGCAGCAAATAAGCCGCATAGGCAAAGGTAACCTGTTAGGAAACCAAGGATCGGACTAAACCGATCTTCCAGCTAGTAGACCTCAAGGGCCTCTAAAATCTTCTCATAACCTAGTAGACCTCAAGGGCCTCTAAAACCGTTCTCATAACCTAGTAGACCTCAAGGGCCTCTAAAACCTTCTCATAAACTAGTAGACCTCAAGGGCCTCTAAAACCGTTCTCATAATCTAGTAGACCGCAAGGGCCTCTAAAACCTTCTCATAAACTAGTAGACCTCAAGGGCCTCTAAAACCGTTCTCATAACCTAGTAGACCTCAAGGGCCTCTAAAACCTTCTCATAAACTAGTAGACCTCAAGGGCCTCTAAAACCGTTCTCATAACCTAGTAGACCTCAAGGGCCTCTAAAAACCTTCTCATAACTAGTAGACCTCAAGGGCCTCTAAAACCGTTCTCATAACCTAGTAGACCTCAAGGGCCTCTAAAACCGTTCTCATAACCTAGTAGACCTCAAGGGCCTCTAAAACCGTTCTCATAACCTAGTAGACCTCAAGGGCCTCTAAAACCTTCTCATAACTAGTAGACCTCAAGGGCCTCTAAAACCGTTCTCATAACCTAGTAGACCTCAAGGGCCTCTAAAACCTTCTCCTAACTAGTAGACCTCAAGGGCCTCTAAAACCGTTCTCATAACCTAGTAGACCTCCAGGGACTCTAAAACTGTATATAACTAGCAGACCTCGAGGGTCTCTTCCTCTTTCCTCCAAGTAGGCTTCCAGCCGCCGACAACAGGAGCAGCCGACGACTCCAGCAGCCTCCGACTGCCGACGCCGGCGACTGCAGCTACCGACCCCCCCCGCCGACGACGCCTTCGCAGCCGGCGACTCCAGTAGCATCCGGCTGCCGACGCCGACGACGGCCGCTATCCACGCCCCGCAGCCGACGACTTCGACACCCGCAGCGACGAGCAACCAGAACCCTCCCTCCGGGCACCCACGCGACCGCTCGTCATTCACCATCCACCCTCCCATTTTCTGTACTCATACAAAATTATCTCATCTACCAAAAAAGAAAGAACAAAAATAAACTAGGGAATAATCCATTACTGGGTAATCACTCACGCCTTCACCTCTGGGGAAAGGATCGGGATCTCTTCCAGCAACTCTGCCTGACTCAAATATAAATATCTGAGACGACCCTGGCCACCCGCGAGCTTCCGGAGCAATTGACCAACCGTCACAGTGGCGCCCGTTAACAGGTATAAGAGTTGCGAGGAGGAACCGAAACCGAAAAGAGGAATGTCGAGCTGGGTATATTTAGCATCTAAGGAAGAGCTGACAGGATACGCAGCCGAATTTCTACTGGAACAAGGCGGAACAAACGAAGAACTAAGGAGGATAGTGGCAGCATTCGCAAAGAGGACAGACCACAGCGACGAGATAGGGAAAAGGCTGATAGAACTGTCAAACAAACACAGGAGAGACAGAAGCCCAGCAAGGAGAGAAATAACGCCGGAATCACCGTCAGAAACGGAGGATAAGAAAGAGGAGGATCACAACCCACTAATAAAAATAACCAGATCAAAAGAAAGGAAAACAGAGAACAGCAGAGCACCAGCAAAACCGAGATACAAAGAAATGGAAGCAGAAACGGAAACAAAAATGGGAAGGAAGATCGAGACGGAAGTCGTGGACCGAGTACGAAACTGGGGGATTCGATATCAAGGATCGAGTAACCCATTAGAATTCCTGGAGAAAATGGAGCAATGGGCGGCAGGATATGGAATCAAACCAGATCATCTGGTACAGACAATGCCATTTATCCTGGAGGGTGCAGCGATAGACTGGTGGAACACCACACCGTCCAAAATAACGACCTGGGCACAACTGACCACCGAGATTCTGGAATATTTCCTGCCACCAAGATACGAGGAAAGAGTACAAACGCAAATCGCTCAGCTAAAACAGCGAGAAAACGAGCCGGTAAGAGAGTACGCCATGAGTCTGAGAAAATTAATGCGGTTCTCTAAGCTATCAGAGGAAGAAAAACTGGATAGAGTATTTTCAAACTGCAGAAGTAAGATCAAATTATATACGCGAAGATCAGGGTTCCAGACACTGACGCAGTTCCTCAAACTGGCAGAGGAAGTAGAGGAGATATAAGCCGCAGAAGGTACGGTACGAACAGACAGCCTAGGACAACAACAGCAACTACGACCAGAGATATGCATGAGATGCGGCGGGACAGGACATACGGCGCGAATATGTGGAAACCCGCCAAGACTGTTCTGCTGGGTATGCGGAAGAAACGGTGTTCGTACAACGGAGTGTTGCAGGACGGGACCGGGAAACGCAGGGGGCCTGAGCAGATAAAGCTGGCAACTCAGGCCACGGAACAAACGCCAGCAGCAGGAAAGCGATTATATTGCGACGGATTTCAGGTAATAGCAGTAATAACGATAGGAAACCAATCAACGAAAGGAGTAATCGACACCGGAGCATCACGAAGCACAATAAGTGTGAACCGATATAAGACCCTCAGGAAAGGAGGAAGATGGGAGGGAACACGATCGGCGATCACACTGGCAAACGGCACGACGCAGAAAACTAGTGGAAGTTTTACAACGACAATCAGATTTGGAGAGAAGAAAGTGGAAATTTCCTTTCTGATACTACCACAAGTAGCGGGGGAGATCCTGCTAGGTATGGACTTCTTGGCAGGGGTCGGAAGCATGCTACGATGCAACGACCTAGATCTAGAAATAACAAAGACCGTGGACAACAATGAGGAAGCGACAACAAGGGAACAGTCACCAGAGAACGAGGAACCAACAGAAGAGGAAATACAAACGTTCCTGGATAAGCAAAGGCAAGTATTCGAAAATATTAAAGGGGTATGCAATATCACAACACACAAAATCTATCTAAGGGATGACAAACCCATAAAACAGAGATATTACCCGCGAAACCCGAAACAACAGGGCATAATAAAAGAACAGGTCGACGAGTTATTAGCACTAGGGTTGATAGAACGTTCATATAGCCCGTACAGCGCACCGGTGGTATTAGTAAAGAAAAAGAATAATGAATGGAGGATGTGCATAGACTATCGGCTATTAAACGAAAAAACGGAAAAGGACGCGTACCCGGTACCAAGAATGAATTTCATCCTAGACCAGCTAAGAGAGGCGAAGTTCATCAGCACGATTGATTTAAAATCAGGGTACTGGCAGATACCAATGGAACCAAACAGTCGTCAATATACGGCCTTCACGGTGCCGGGCAGAGGTTTGTTTCAATGGAAGGTTATGCCATTCGGATTGACAACAGCACCAGCAACGTTTCAAAGAGCGTTAGATTCAATTATAGGACCAGAAATGGAACCATTTGCATTTGCATATCTAGACGACATTGTGGTAATCGGGAGAACGAAGCAAGAACACATGGACAAGTTACGAGAAGTATTCCAAAGATTGCAACGGGCAAATCTAAAGATAAATCCCGACAAGTGCCATTTTTTCCAAAAGGAGTTAAAATACCTGGGGCACGTCATAAGCGATCGTGGCATCAGAACAGACCCAGAAAAGGTGTCGGCCATTCAAGAACTACAAACACCGACCTCGACGAAGGAAGTACACAGTTTTCTGGGAATGGCATCATGGTATAGAAGATTTATACCCAACTTCACAGAACAGGCCAACGCATTACAGAACCTGATAAGAAAGGGAAAGAAATTCGAGTGGGGCAAACCACAACAAGAATCTTTCGAGAATCTTAAAAGAAGCCTGATGAGTGCACCAGTACTAGCATGCCCGGTACAGACAGACGTCAGTGACCGAGGGATAGGAGCAGTACTCACACAAGAAGGGCTAGACGGAGAACATGTCATCTCATATGCCAGTAGACGGTTGAGCGAAGTAGAGAGAAATTACAGCGCCACAGAAAAAGAATGTTTAGCCATCTACTGGGGAATCAACAAATACAAAATGTACCTGGAAGGATATAAATTCATAGTGGTAACAGACCACATGGCATTGAAATGGCTGAACTCGATAGAAAGTCCGTCGGGGCGAGTAGCAAGATGGGCCCTGGGATTACAACCTTTCCAATTCGAGGTACAATACCGCAAGGGAAAACTCAATGCAGTAGCAGATGCACTGTCACGAACACCCAGAATAGAAACCCGGGCAATAACCACGGCAGGCTGGGTGTATAAAAAAATTCGAGAGGTCAAAGAACACACAAGTAATGAAGAGTACCGGATAGAGGAAGGGAAGCTATATAAGGCAAACGGAAACAGAAGAGACCCGCAGCCATGGAAATTGTGTGTCAGAGACGAGGATATTAACAGAGTACTAACGGAGAATCACAGTACACCAGAAGCAGGCCATCTAGGAATGTCAAAAACAATAAAAAGAATAAGAACCCGCTATTTTTGGCCCCGGCTAACAAAGGACGTAAAAGAGTTCGTAAGGAAATGCGAATGCTGCCAGCAATACAAAGTATCGCAACAAAAGGCGGCAGGACAAATGTTGACCAGAGTAGCGGAACTACCATGGGAAACAATATGCGTCGACTTCATAGGACCACTACCCAGAACTAAACACGGGAACACGTCACTGATAGTTATCATCGACAACTTTTCCAAATGGGTAGAACTAGCCGCACTGAGACAAGCCACGGCAGACACCTTCCTCAGAACTTTCCGAGAACGCGTAATAGCTAGAATGGGTACACCAAAAGTCCTGATCTCGGATAACGGCGTACAATTCACAGGACGGAAGACAAAAACGCCCATGGAAAAATGAGGAATCCGACAACAGTTTACGGCACCCTATACGCCACAAGAGAACCCGACCGAACGAGCAAATAGGACAATCAAAACTATGATAGCACAAACGACCGGGGAAGACCAAACTAGGTGGGACGAAAACCTACCAGAGTTGATGCTCGCGTTCAACAGCAGTACGTCGGAATCAACAAAATATAGCCCGGCACAGCTAATGTTCGGACGAGAGTTACGACTGCCCAACACATTATTCGACAGCCAGACAGAAGGTTCTGGAATAATACAGGAAGGAATAAAAGAAAGATGGGAACGGTTAAAAAACATCAGGCAAGAGGCCACATCAAACATGACCGAAGCAGCAGAACGACAACGCCGCCATTATAATCTCCGAAAACGAGAATGGAAGCCAGCGATAGGCGATCTGGTATGGTGCAAGACCCACGCATTATCCAAGGCAGTAGACAAGTTCAATGCCAAATTGGCACCAAAATACGATGGTCCATGGAAAGTAGTCCAATTTATATCACCCGTCATAATTGTAGCACGTGACACGAAGTCACACAAAACGAAGCGAATATATATCGGGGATATAAAACCATGTGAACCAATAAGAACAGAACCAAATCTAGCCAACACTACGAAAGAATTAATCGATCAGTATACAAGCCCAAGCCCATTAAAACACAGACAAAAAACATCGGTAACAATCGATGAACGGGCAGGATCAGGGTCAGATAGGCATACTAACAATCGATTAACAAATATCGCATACGCTAACAAACAAAATCATTCAATTACAGATATCATCATGCAGCGGCTACCCGAAAGCTTCAACCGGCTAAAGAAAAACTACGAGAAGTTGGCAGCAGCAAGGAGCCGCACCCAGTTGATCGCAATGGAGGATGCACCCGGAGGATCACGCAAGAGGACCCAACCCACGAAGATGGGCCGCCAACTACAACAGGCAGACCCGACAACGCCACCAGCAACACCCACCGTGGCCCGAACCACACGCGGGCATCGGGTAGCCCATGTACCCCAAACAACAGGGGACATGGGGGCGGAACAGGGTGCCGCAAACACCAGGCGAACCGGTACAGAGGGCACATCAGGAGGAACGGGCACAAACACGTCCACCGACCGGCACGCCAACAGCTATACGCGAGCCGGCACGGAGACTGCCGCAGCCATACAGACAGGCACAAACAAGCCCACCGACCGGCACGCCAACAGCTATACGCGAGCCGGCACGGAGACTGCCGCAGCCATACAGACAGGCACAAACAAGCCCACCGACCGGCACGCCACCAGCGACACGCGAGCCGGCACGGGGGCCGCCGCAACCAGAACGGGCACAAACACGTCCACCGACCGGCACGCCAACAGCTATACGCGAGCCGGCACGGAGACCGCCGCAACCAGAACGGGCACAAACATGCCCACCGACCGGCACGCCACCAGCAACACGCGAGCCGGCACGGGGGCCGCAGCAACCAGAACGGGCACAAACATGCCCACCGACCGGCACGCCACCAGCCATACGCGAGCCGGCACGGAGACAGCCGCAGGACCAGCTACAAACAAGAACACGCCCACCGACTGGTACGCCGCAAACAATGCGCGGACCACAAAAATAGGACCGGGACAGCGAATGGCGAACCCTCCTCATCCCAACCGGGACGCCAACAGCTATATGCGAACCGGTTGTGGTGAGAACGCAGGAGGAGAGAGGGGACGCCACCCGGACACCTCGCCACGGAAGCGACCAAGGCAGCCGACACCACGCCGATACAACGAGCTACCTACCATAGCGGAAGAGCACCGGAGGGGATCGCCGTCACCAGACAGAGATGTGCTCGACATCGAGGCAGACACCAGGAGCAGCATCACTTGGGCCATACCCGATGGGGCCCATATTTCGGCGGCGGCAATGGCCGAGATAAGGGATCGACTGGCGAAGAAGGGCTATGGGAAGCAGCAGTCCTTCCTTGTTCGAGACGGAGCCCAGACGTGGAGAGTTGTGTTCTCCCGACAAAACAACGTCAGGATCGAGCGGCTGGCCCCAAAACAAAAGGAGGGGGAGGTGTGACGCCCGGGGCGCACACACAGACATACACCCACCTATTCTTATATACTTACATACACACCCTTAGAATTAAAGACATATGTACATAAGCATGAGACAAGCATGAAAAGAAATAAAAAAACAAAAAGACATAAAATCAAATTCAAATACCCTACGCGCGCGCGCCCACGACAGGGCACACTGATTTCAAGGGGCCGGGCACACTAATCCCAAGAGTCGGTCACATCCAAAGGGATCGAGAAAGCACGATCTGGAAGCCACACTAAACGCTCCCGAGCGCTATATAAAGCGGGCCAGATCCCTCAGGAAGGCATTCAGTGCGGGCAGCCGAGCAAGCAACACCTCCAGGACCAAGACGGATCACCGGGTAAGCAGGAGAGGCAAATAAGCCGCATAGGCAAAGGTAACCTGTTAGGAAACCAAGGATCGGACTAAACCGATCTTCCAGCTAGTAGACCTCAAGGGCCTCTAAAATCTTCTCATAACCTAGTAGACCTCAAGGGCCTCTAAAACCGTTCTCATAACCTAGTAGACCTCAAGGGCCTCTAAAACCTTCTCATAAACTAGTAGACCTCAAGGGCCTCTAAAACCGTTCTCATAACCTAGTAGACCTCAAGGGCCTCTAAAACCTTCTCATAAACTAGTAGACCTCAAGGGCCTCTAAAACCGTTCTCATAACCTAGTAGACCTCAAGGGCCTCTAAAACCTTCTCATAGACTAGTAGACCTCAAGGGCCTCTAAAACCGTTCTCATAACCTAGTAGACCTCAAGGGCCTCTAAAAACCTTCTCATAACTAGTAGACCTCAAGGGCCTCTAAAACCGTTCTCATAACCTAGTAGACCTCAAGGGCCTCTAAAACCGTTCTCATAACCTAGTAGACCTCAAGGGCCTCTAAAACCTTCTCATAACTAGTAGACCTCAAGGGCCTCTAAAACCGTTCTCATAACCTAGTAGACCTCAAGGGCCTCTAAAACCGTTCTCATAACCTAGTAGACCTCAAGGGCCTCTAAAACCTTCTCATAACTAGTAGACCTCAAGGGCCTCTAAAACCTTCTCATAACCTAGTAGACCTCAAGGGCCTCTAAAACCTTCTCATAACTAGTAGACCTCAAGGGCCTCTAAAACCGTTCTCATAACCTAGTAGACCTCAAGGGCCTCTAAAACCTTCTCCTAACTAGTAGACCTCAAGGGCCTCTAAAACCGTTCTCATAACCTAGTGACCTCCAGGGACTCTAAAACTGTATCTAACTAGCAGACCTCGAGGGTCTCTTCCTCTTTCCTCCAAGTAGGCTTCCAGCCGCCGACAACAGGAGCAGCCGACGACTCCAGCAGCCTCCGACTGCCGACGCCGGCGACTGCAGCTACCGACCCCCCCCCGCCGACGACGCCTTCGCAGCCGGCGACTCCAGTAGCATCCGGCTGCCGACGCCGACGACGGCCGCTATCCACGCCCCGCAGCCGACGACTTCGACACCCGCAGCGACGAGCAACCAGAACCCTCCCTCCGGGCACCCACGCGACCGCTCGTCATTCACCATCCACCCTCCCATTTTCTGTACTCATACAAAATTATCTCACCTACCAAAAAAGAAAGAACAAAAATAAACTAGGGAATAATCCATTACTGGGTAATCACTCACGCCTTCACCTCTGGGGAAAGGATCGGGATCTCTTCCAGCAACTCTGCCTGACTCAAATATAAATATCTGAGACGACCCTGGCCACCCGCGAGCTTCCGGAGCAATTGACCAACCGTCACAAAGTTCAACTACTACACCTATCAACTGAAAAGTAGCAAGGGTCTACAAGTAGTAATCAAAGGGATAGAACCAACAGTCCCAATTAACGAGATAATAAATGGACTAGCCGACAACGGCTTTAAAGTAAAAACAGCTATAAATATAATGAACAGGAATAAAATTCCTCAATCAATGTTTAAGGTAGAACTAATGCCAAACAGTACTACCCTAAGTAAAAATGAAGTTCACCCGATATATAAGCTTCAATACCTGCTGCATCGCAGAATCACAGTAGAGGAACCGCACAAACGAAATGGACCAGTTCAATGCACGAACTGTCAAGAATACGGACACACGAAAACATACTGCACTCTCCGCGCAGTCTGCGTTGCTTGCGGAGATGTGCATCCCACTGAGGCCTGTCCCGTTAATAAGAATGACCCATCTGCCAAAAAATGCAGCAACTGTGGGGGAAATCACACTGCCAACTATAGGGGGTGCCCCGTCTATGAAGATTTAAGAGTCCGCCTTACCAAAAAAATTACCATAGCTCGAAATCCAGTCAGCCGAAACAGTTTGCCGTATACACCATCAACCACGACCCCAGGAGTTTCTTTTGCTCAAGCGCTACGATACAACAAAGAAACTTACGCCTCAGTCTCTAATCCGGGGCCTTCACAATCCACTGAAGACATACAACTGGCGCAGACATTTAAAGTAAACCCCGCATTTACTGCCCATCGTAGCGATCAAAATTCACACCAACTGCCTAATGGAATCGAGGCAATGCTGGCAACTTTAACAAATACAATGGTAGCTATACAACAAACAATGCAGGAGCTTATGCGCAACCAAAATCTTCTACTGGAGTTCATGATCAAACAATCACAATCATCCAAATAATGACTTCCCTACGGATATCTACGTGGAACGCTAACGGCGTTTCGCAGCATAAACTTGAGTTAGCTCAATTCCTACTTGACAACCATATCGACGTAATGCTTCTTTCAGAAACACACCTTACAAACAAATACAATTTTCAACTACGAGGATATACATTCTACGGAACAAATCACCCAGATGGTAAAGCACATGGAGGGACCGGAATTCTAATCAGAAACCGTATTAAGCACCACTACCACAACAAATTTGCTAAAAACTACCTACAGGCCACATCTATAAATATACAACTAAACACTGGCAACCAAATTACACTAGCCGCCGTATACTGCCCCCCTAGCTTTACTATAGCTGAAGACGAGTTTATGCAGTTTTTCAACTCACTAGGAGACCACTTCATAGCAGCAGGAGACTACAACGCCAAGCACACACACTGGGGATCTCGTCTCGTGACTCCAAAAGGAAAGCAGCTCTATAATGCAATTATCAAACCCAAGAACAAGCTCGACTATGTTTCTTCTGGCAGACCAACATACTGGCCGGCAGACCCAAAAAACTACCCGACTTAATAGACTTTGCGATCACCAAAAACATTCCTAAAAATCTGATAAGCGCCGAATGCCTTTCGGATCTTTCATCTGACCATTTGCCTATCCTGTTTATTCTACTCCGTAACCCAGGAACATTCGAACAACCATTCAAATTGACCTCACAGAAAACCAATTGGGTTAAGTACCGAAAGTACATTAGCTCACACATTGAGCTAAGTCCTCATCTCAATGACGAAGCCGTTGTAGACAGCTTTGTAAAGTCACTGGAGTCTGTACTCGTCTCCGCAGCTCGAGCTTCAACACCTCAAACTATAAATTCACAATGCAATCAAAAGAAGACAAATCTACAAATCGAACAACTCGTCCTTGAAACGCGACGTTTACGCCGAGAGTGGCAATCCCACAGATCGCCATCTGCTAAGCAAAGCTTTAGACGTGCCTCACGCCAACTTACCAAAGCTCTACATCAAGAAGAAGCAAATGTCCACCGTCGCTACATAGAGCACTTGTCAACTTCTAGTACAAAACATTCACTATGGAGAGCTCACCCAACTCTGAGCTCACCAAAAGAAATCGTGATGCCTATTAGAAATCCTACAGGCGGCTGGGCACGCAGCGACGCAGACAGAGCCAGCACGTTTGCCAACCACCTTAAAAATGTCTTCCAACCAAATCCTGCCACTAGTGCGTTTACTCTGCCCACTTTACCATATGAGCCTCAGCCTTAACATGAGCCAATTAAGTTTCGTCCAAACGAAATCGTTAAGATAATTAAAAATCAACTGAATCCGAAAAAATCCCCAGGATGCGACCACATAACTCCCAAAATGATCTCTGAGCTCCCATATTGCGCCGTTTGCACTATCACCCAGCTTTTCAATGCCATCGCGAAACTTGGCCACTATCCAGTGAGATGGAAAAAGTCAATTATAATAATGATAGCAAAGCCGGGAAAAGACCACACAATCCCCACGTCGTATAGACCTATAAGCCTACTATCATGCTTATCTAAACTCTTTGAAAAATGCGTTTTGACACGGATAAACACACACCTAAGACTACAGGAAGGAATCCCGTCACATCAGTTTGGGTTTCGTGAAAAGCACGGAACAATTGAGCAGGTCAACCGGATAACATCTGAAATTCGGAACGCTTTCGAAAAACGAGAGTACTGCACAGCCATATTCTTAGATGTATCTCAAGCATTTGATAGAGTCTGGTTAGAAGGTCTAATGTACAAGATCAAGACAATGCTCCCCTACAACACCCATAAGCTTTTAGAGTCTTACCTGTATGACAGAAAATTTGTGGTGAGGTGCAACACTGCTATATCTGATGATTTCACTGTTGGAGCTGGAGTTCCTCAAGGTAGTGTGCTAGGGCCAACATTATATGTCCTATACACAGCAGACATCCCGACAAGCACATGACTAACAACTTCTACGTTTGCTGACGATACAGCTATTCTTAGTCGTTCAAAATGCCCGATGCAAGCTACTGCGCAGCTAGCTCTTCACTTGCTCGATGTTGATTGGCGAATTAAAGTGAACGAACAAAAATGCAAGCACGTTACGTTCACCCTGAACAGACAAAACTGCCCGCCTCTTATGCTAAACAACACATTACTTCCGCAAGCAAACGAAGTGATATATCTAGGAGTACACCTCGACAGAAGACTCACATGGCGCCGGCACATCGAAGCCAAGAGAACACATCTAAAGCTAAAAGCCAGCAGCCTTCATTGGCTTATCAACGCCCGGTCTCCTCTTAGCCTTGAATATAAAGTCCTGCTGTATAACTCGGTACTAAAACCTATATGGACGTACGGCTCCCAGCTATGGGGCAATGCCAGCAATAGCAATATTGACATAGTCCAGCGAGCCCAGTCGAAGATCCTGAGAACAATCACCGGGGCACCGTGGTACGTTCGCAACGAAAACATACATCGCGACTTAAACATTCCACCAGTCAAAGAAGTGATCGCAGAACAGAAGGAAAAGTACTTCACCAAGCTATCGTTGCAACCTAACCACCTGGCGAGAGGTCTAACAAGGTTGAGCAGCCAATCGCGTCTTCGTCGCAATGACTTACCCACCCAATGACTGACCTGAGGAACAACAACTGCAACGCTGCAAGCAAACACGGAGAGAGCACGCTCGCTCTCCCCTGCGTTGTTGTGCTCAAACGGTACTCTGCAATCGTGGAGTGCACAGTGCCCGTCCCCCGACGTCAACGATCTACTAACAACAACAACAACTAGTACAACGCCCTCGCTTAAAACCGTATCTTCGACATCAAAAACTGCAACTACCACAACAACAACCTCTGCTGTTTCTCAGACCCCGGTGATGACAACGATCTGCGACAAGCTCTCCCAACAAAACACTATAAAGAATGCTAATGGTGCGTTAATCCAAACTGGGCTCGATCGATATATACAAACGAAGAGAAAATTAAGCCCTCAACCAAACAAGAAAGCCAATGCACCCAAGATAACGAAAACTACTGAAAACACAGTGCCAAAAAATTCGCTCGCTAACAATAGATTCGCGATTCTCCGTGACCTGGATGAAGGTGTTACTGCTCCAACACAGACGGCCAAAAAAGTAAGGCCGCCACCTATATACGTGCGTCAGGCCAATTGTACTGAACTGGTTAATAAAATTACAGCAACCATTGGTGCAAACGAATTTTATGTAACGTCCATAAAAAGGGGCAACATAAATGAAATAAAAATACAGGTCAACGACGAACACAATTTTCGAGCCGTTACCAAATATCTTGACAATGGAAAGTTCAACTACTACACCTATCAACTGAAAAGTAGCAAGGGTCTACAAGTAGTAATCAAAGGGATAGAACCAACAGTCCCAATTAACTAGATAATAAATGGACTAGCTGACAACGGCTTTAAATTAAAAACAGCTATAAATATAATGAACAGGAATAAAATTCCTCAACCAATGTTTAAGGTAGAACTAATGCAAAACAGTACTACCCTAAGTAAAAATGAAGTTCACCCGATATATAAGCTTCAATACCTGCTGCATCGCAGAATCACAGTAGGGGAACCGCACAAACGAAATGGACCAGTTCAATGCACGAACTGTCAAGAATACGGACACACGAAATCATACTGCACTCTCCGCGCAGTCTGCGTTGCTTGCGGAGATGTGCATCCCACTGAGGCCTGTCCCGTTAATAAGAATGACCCATCTGCCAAAAAATGCAGCAACTGTGGGGGAAATCACACTGCCAACTATAGGGGGTGCCCCGTCTATAAAGATTTAAGAGTCCGCCTTACCCAAAAAATTACCATAGCTCGAAATCCAGTCAGCCGAAACAGTTTGCCGTATACACCATCAACCACGACCCCAGGAGTTTCTTTTGCTCAAGCGCTACGATACAACAAAGAAACTTACGCCTCAGTCTCTAATCCGGGGCCTTCACAATCCACTGAAGACATACAACTGGCGCAGACATTTAAAGTAAACCCCGCATTTACTGCCCATCGTAGCGATCAAAATTCACACCAACTGCCTAATGGAATCGAGGCAATGCTGGCAACTTTAACAAATACAATGGTAGCTATACAACAAACAATGCAGGAGCTTATGCGCAACCAAAATCTTCTACTGGAGTTCATGATCAAACAATCACAATCATCCAAATAATGACTTCCCTACGGATATCTACGTGGAACGCTAACGTTTCGCAGCATAAACTTGAGTGAGCTCAATTCCAACTTGACAACCATATCGACGTAATGCTTCTTTCAGAAACACACCTCACAAACAAATACAATTTTCAACTACGAGGATATACATTCTACGGAACAAATCACCCAGATGGTAAAGCACATGGAGGGACCGGAATTCTAATCAGAAACCGTATTAAGCACCACTACCACAACAAATTTGCTAAAAACTACCTACAGGCCACATCTATAAATATACAACTAAACACTGGCAACCAAACGCAACAACGCCAAGCACACACACTGGGGATCTCGTCTCGTGACTCCAAAAGGAAAGCAGCTCTATAATGCAATTATCAAACCCAAGAACAAGCTCGACTATGTTTCTTCTGGCAGACCAACATACTGGCCGGCAGACCCAAAAAACTACCCGACTTAATAGACTTTGCGATCACCAAAAACATTCCTAAAAATCTGATAAGCGCCGAATGCCTTTCGGATCTTTCATCTGACCATTTGCCTATCCTGTTTATTCTACTCCGTAACCCAGGAACATTCGAACAACCATTCAAATTGACCTCACAGAAAACCAATTGGGTTAAGTACCGAAAGTACATTAGCTCACACATTGAGCTAAGTCCTCATCTCAATGACGAAGCCGTTGTAGACAGCTTTGTAAAGTCACTGGAGTCTGTACTCGTCTCCGCAGCTCGAGCTTCAACACCTCAAACTATAAATTCACAATGCAATCAAAAGAAGACAAATCTACAAATCGAACAGCTCGTCCTTGAAACGCGACGTTTACGCCGAGAGTGGCAATCCCACAGATCGCCATCTGCTAAGCAAAGCTTTAGACGTGCCTCACGCCAACTTACCAAAGCTCTACATCAAGAAGAAGCAAATGTCCACCGTCGCTACATAGAGCACTTGTCAACTTCTAGTACAAAACATTCACTATGGAGAGCTCACCCAACTCTGAGCTCACCAAAAGAAATCGTGATGCCTATTAGAAATCCTATAGGCGGCTGGGCACGCAGCGACGCAGACAGAGCCAGCACGTTTGCCAACCACCTTAAAAATGTCTTCCAACCAAATCCTGCCACTAGTGCGTTTACTCTGCCCACTTTACCATATGAGCCTCAGCCTTAACATGAGCCAATTAAGTTTCGTCCAAACGAAATCGTTAAGATAATTAAAAATCAACTGAATCCGAAAAAATCCCCAGGATGCGACCACATAACTCCCAAAATGATCTCTGAGCTCCCATATTGCGCCGTTTGCACTATCACCCAGCTTTTCAATGCCATCGCGAAACTTGGCCACTATCCAGTGAGATGGAAAAAGTCAATTATAATAATGATAGCAAAGCCGGGAAAAGACCACACAATCCCCACGTCGTATAGACCTATAAGCCTACTATCATGCTTATCTAAACTCTTTGAAAAATGCGTTTTGACACGGATAAACACACACCTAAGACTACAGGAAGGAATCCCGTCACATCAGTTTGGGTTTCGTGAAAAGCACGGAATAATTGAGCAGGTCAACCGGATAACATCAGAAATTCGGAACGCTTTCGAAAAACGAGAGTACTGCACAGCCATATTCTTAGATGTATCTCAAGCATTTGATAGAGTCTGGTTAGAAGGTCTAATGTACAAGATCAAGACAATGCTCCCCTACAACACCCATAAGCTTTTAGAGTCTTACCTGTATGACAGAAAATTTGTGGTGAGGTGCAACACTGCTATATCTGATGATTTCACTGTTGGAGCTGGAGTTCCTCAAGGTAGTGTGCTAGGGCCAACATTATATGTCCTATACACAGCAGACATCCCGACAAGCACACGACTAACAACTTCTACGTTTGCTGACGATACAGCTATTCTTAGTCGTTCAAAATGCCCGATGCAAGCAACTGCGCAGCTAGCTCTTCACTTGCTCGATGTTGATTGGCGAATTAAAGTGAACGAACAACAATGCAAGCACGTTACGTTCACCCTGAACAGACAAAACTGCCCGCCTCTTATGCTAAACAACACATTACTTCCGCAAGCAAACGAAGTGACATATCTAGGAGTACACTTCGACAGAAGACTCACATGGCGCCGGCACATCGAAGCCAAGAGAACACATCTAAAGCTAAAAGCCAGCAGCCTTCATTGGCTTATCAACGCCCGGTCTCCTCTTAGCCTTGAATATAAAGTCCTGCTGTATAACTCGGTACTAAAACCTATATGGACGTACGGCTCCCAGCTATGGGGGAATGCCAGCAATAGCAATATTGACATAGTCCAGCGAGCCCAGTCGAAGATCCTGAGAACAATCACCGGAGCACCGTGGTACGTTCGCAACGAAAACATACATCGCGACTTAAACATTCCACCAGTCAAAGAAGTGATCGCAGAACAGAAGGAAAAGTACTTCACCAAGCTATCGTTGCACCCTAACCACCTGGCGAGAGGACTAACAAGGTTGAGCAGCCAATCGCGTCTTCGTCGCAATGACTTACCCACCCAATGACTGACCTGAGGAACGCTTAACCAGAATGCAGTCCTAATATACTGTTAGTTGAATTTTAATATTAAGATTCGTAAACTTATTGTTAGTCTCAACTTAAGAGAAGATTCAATAAATAAAGCAAAGCAATAAAAAAAAAAAAAAAAAAAAAAAAAAAAAAAAGCAAAAAATAATAATGCTCTGCGCCGATAAGCATGTCAATTTTTCGTGGTTTGTCAAAGTTTGGTTGAGCTGGTTGATCAGCTATGATATGCGGCAGCACAAAAGCTTCTAATTGTTGAACAAAGTCATGTTGCATTGATTTCATGAGAACGTTTGCTCTAGCTCGGCTGGTTTTTGGGTTGCCTCCAATGCCCTCGATGCGTAATGATGCATTGTGGAGCTTTAATGACAATTTTGAGGCCATTCGTTCAGAGATCAGATTAATTTGTGATCCTGAATCTAGCAAGGCTCGGAATGTGGCCACCTGACCATTGTTTGCTTTGACCAATACCTTGACTGGGGCCAGCAAATTGTAATTTCTGTTATTCACGTCGGTGTCACCAAAATGAGGAGGCTTAGATGCCTGGCAGATAGTGCTGTAATGATGCGCTACGGCCGAGATGATCCTCAGCGGCCCAGAGCCCCATCCAGAAACATTTGTTTTTGGAAACGCCAGTACATGGAGGTGCCGTTTCGTATAGAGAATTTTTAAAGGGGTGGGTTTTGCCGGCGGCCACTGCGATTTGCGAACTCGGCCACACACACACCTACACACATGCACATGCCCCTTATAGACTCCCTATTGCCCACGCTGGGTGGGACGAAAACTGCCGGCTCTGGAGTCCCAGCGGCCGGACCCTCCACAAGAGACTGGAGACGTGGCTCTGGGATCCCAGCAGCTCGCTCCCGCGCCCACAATCCTGACCTAAAACCACGGCCTGGATTACCCAAGCACCGCGGCCCGGCGGCTCCGCCTGGTGTATCCACCGGCGGGCTACCTCCCAGCTATTCCCCGTGACTCGCGGTAGCCCGCGTTCCGCCCGGGCTAATCGCTGTGGCGGCTCCCCGAGATTAGGCTAGGCTTGGGAAGATCCCAGTGGCCGTCACCTCGCTAACGCCCGGAATTAATCTCAGCAGCGTGGCGCGGCTGGTCCCGTCCTGCTTGGCTCGCCGCTCTGGAGACCCAGCTGCGGACGAGGCGAGGAGGAGGGGGCCCAGAGGGTCGTGGTTGGCTAGAGAGGGTAGGGAAAGTAATAGATCTGGTGACATTTAATATGCTTAGCTTAGATGTATATTTGTTTCATGTTTTCTCTGTATTGTTTGTCTACCTTATTCCTACTAGTTATGTTTCCCTCTATCTCTTTCCTCCTAGCTCACACACACCCCGTTGCTATGTTTGGGCCGGTGGCCGTGCTCACCGTTGTACCGTTGTACTGTCTTCTCCTGGTAGCTTCTATGTCCTTGCCGTGTTCTGTGTTCCTCGTTGTTCTGGTGTATTCTTGTCCTTGTCTTCTCTACTGCTGGGGTCGTCGTCGGATTTGGGTTATTATTTCTATCACTTTGAAAAGTAGACTTGATAGCTCGGTGGGTCCACCGCGAGTGATTTTGGATATCAGATTTCAATCTGATCTTGACCCAAATTCCTATTGTCCCCGTGCGACTGCGCTGCCGCGCTTCATGGCACGCGCCGTTCCGCATTCCATGCATTCTTGCATATCTGCGATCTTCCTTCCCGCTCTGTCTGCAGCTCGCAGGTGGCCGCTGCGAATTCCGTTTCGCATTCCTGGGCTCTGCCGCTGCCGGCGCTATCGGCCCTCTGCCGCGATCGTGGCTCGGCGGGCCCCTCTGCTGGCCGCTGATTGGCTGGCCCAGCGTTCCATTCTCCGGGATGTGGCTCTGCCGGCCCATCCTAGTTCCTTGTCCCGTGTTGCGGTACCGTCCCGCAATCGGCGGTGTCCAGCGATGTTGCTGGCGGAGTAGCCGGTGGTGTCCAGCGATGTTGCTGGTGGTGATGTGCGTTTAACCCTACTTCCCTAGCTCCTAACATATACCTAATACAACCTACAACTAATATAAACAACTTACAACTAATATGTATATACAACTTATAGCTAACCCTATCTCTAATATTTACAAATATATACAAAGAGTGACTATCGTCACACCCCCCTCCTACGTCCGGGTGGGGCGAAGAGTGACGCGGCCGTGTCCTCGTAGATTTATTTGGACACGGAAACGTTGTTCCTGCTCCTCGTCCAAATATCGCCATGTGCGCCGTCCTCTCAGGGCCAGTCGGTCTTGGATCCGATCGATCAGACCCTGGGGCAGCCTGCCCGTGGGGGTGGTCCAGTCGGGTGGGGCCTGTACCCATGGTTCCCGGGCGCGACCGGTGTCCGGTGGTAGAGTCGCCTCCTCGTCCGACGTATCTGGGGAGTCTGCCCACGGCACCGCTCGGCGGTGGCCCGCTCGCCGCGACGATCCCGGCTCGTCGTCCTGTTCGCGGGTGACCCCGCACAGGATTTCTCTGGCTGCGGTTGTGGTGACCCACAGAGCCCCTGGGCCAAAGAAGGGTAGGTTCCTTCCTGGGGTTAGCGGTCGGCTGAGTTCCTCGGGTGACTCATAGGGATCGAGGGCGCGGATCTCTGGGCTCGGCGACATTGATGTTGTTGACGAGCTTGGTGGGCCTGACCCTGGTGTGTGTGGCCGGTAATCCTCCCGCCACGGGCTGTACGAGCGCTGGGCGCGCCTCGTTTTCGGCGGTGAGCCCTCTTCTACCGGGGGCGGTCCGGCCTCATCCTCCGAGATGTCCTCGTACACGCCCATGGGGCTCGGAGTAGCCGAACGTGGCGACGTCGGCCGATGGTCCTCCGGTACCGGGCTGTCCTGCCGCGGGAGGTCCTCCTCGACTTCGGGCGACGATGACCCGGCCTCGTCCTCCGAGATAGTCTCGTAGGTGGCGCCTAGGGGGCAGCGGTGGGCCTACGCGTAGGCGCGGGTCGTCCCTGGGTGATGGCCCCACGTCGATGACCAGGAGGCGCATCACCTCCGTGGGCGTTGGTCGCACCCGCGGGTCATCGCCCGGGTGCGGGGGCCTGCGCTGTTCGCCATACAGGGCCTCAAAATGTTCTTCGACCGCCCTGTCCATCCATCCCAAATTCCTCCGGCCCGGAGGAGCTTCAGCCTCGCGCTCTTGCTCTGGTGGCGGCAGAAGCTGGGCGGTCACTCCTACCCTGGTGAGTGGCTTGATTTGGGGCCATTGGAAAAGGGGGAGGCCTCTTCCGCGTCCGTCCATGTCGTTGTTCTGATTCTGTGGGGTGTAGAAAATATGTTGTCCTTGTCCTAATGATATGGCTTCAGTT
This sequence comes from Drosophila anomelani, assembly GCA_035045905.1. NCBI lineage: Eukaryota > Metazoa > Arthropoda > Insecta > Diptera > Drosophilidae > Drosophila > Drosophila anomelani. The sequence continues at coordinate 89,348 of JAWNOO010000082.1, read as the reverse complement.
GGTTGAGGCTGGCGGTCCGCCGTCGTCGACTGCCGGGTATGTGCAGCTGCACAATGTTAGGCGATGGAAACTTGGCCCTGTCCCTCGATGGTCTGCGTCAGAACGGCTCGGATGCCATATTCGCTGGCATCCGTTTGTAATACGAACTTCTGTTCTAAGACGGGTGCCTCTGTTAGCTTTGTCTTCAACTCCTGGTCCTGATCCTGCCTCGATGTCCAGTCCCACTTTTGGCCCTTCTTCAGCAGCGATGTCATCGGTTCCACAACATCAGCGAAGTTGGGAACAAATCGACGATACCAGGAAGCGATTCCCAGGCATCTCCGAAGTTCCTTCAGGCAAGTTGGCGGCTGCAACTCGCGGATCGTGGCCACTTTGTCCGGGTCCATGTGAATTCCTTCTTCACTAATTACATGCCCCAGGTAGTCGATGTGTCGCTGGAAAAAGTGACATTTTTCCTTGTTCAGCCGTAGGTTGGCTCGTCGTAGCCGGCGGAACACTTCCCTCAGATTCGCTACGTGTTCCACCAGAGTGGAAAACTCGTATAGGACCAGTGGACTGCGAGAAGCCACCTGGACGGAAGTACGCAAGGAGTTTTTGGATTTCTTCTTGCCACCGCGCTACTACCAGCGGTTGGAGGACGAGATTAGGGCACGCTTCCAGAGGCCTAACGAGCCCTTCAAGGAATACTTGGTAGACCTGCGTCTACAAATGCGTCGGGCAGGATTCACACCGGAGCGTGAATTGGAGCGTGTTTACGACAACATGCTGCCAGAGTACCAACTCTTCACAAGAAGACAGGATTTTCGTACCCTGGAGGAATTAACTCGCTTAGTAGTCGACTACGAGGTAACTCGCAGTCGGGGCGAACAAACAAGGAATCATCGAGATATACCCCCACGGGCACCGCCTGCTGTCAACATGAACATGGATCGCACGGCTCGTCAGCCGCCGGCTCGTCAGCCGCCGGCTCCACTCATGAGTAGGAATGCCGAGCGACGGCATCACCATCGGGACAATCACCTATAAACGTACGGGAGGCGTGCAGGAACTGCGGCCAGCCTGGACACTTCGCGGTGGACTGCCGGAACCCCAGAATAACTTTCTGTTGGGACTGTGGACGACGGGAGATACGGACAATGGAATGTTGTCGACGACGGGCATCGGGAAACGGCAACGGGCCTCGTGTGACCGGGAATCACCCGAGGAACCCAGCCAACCCGAGCAACTAGAAGAAATAATACTCAAGCAACGCAGGGGGCGCATCCAAGCCGCCATCACCATGGTGGGACGAAGATTCGTAGCCACCCTGGACACCGGAGCTACTCACAGGACTTAGCAAAACAATTGGACAATACATATAACACACGGGAGATACGGACACAGGTCAAGCTTGCCGACGGGACCTGTCGACAGCTTACGAAGGCTCTAGCAGCAGATATCCACTGCGGGAATCGTAGCACGCCGACCATCTTGCTAGTGATGGCGGACGTGCTAGATGATGTGCTGTTAGGGATGGATTTCTTGTGCGGAATCGGAGCCACCATTCAGTGCGGGGGACAAGCCCTCCACTTGACAACAGAAGCAGCAGAAGAGATGCCGCCGTGGGCACGGACACGGACGTCAAGGGAAGCAGAAGAGATGCCGCCGTGGGCACGGACACGGACGAGGTCCACCAGGACGGGAGACATAGCAGAGCCACGCTCTGAGCAGAGGGAGTCACACTCCATGCACGAGGAACAGCAGAGGGAGCCACGCTCCACACGACAAGGATCATCGGGCACGGTTACCCAGGAGGGGCCGGCTGCCATAAATCGAGGACAACGAACAGAGCCACGCTCTGAACTACGGGAGTCACACTCCACACACGAGGAACAGCGACGGGAGCCACGCTCCATACATCAGGAACAACAACTAGCTCAGAGGCCAGTGCCACAACCACGCACTAGGCAGAAGGAACTATTTCAACTACCGATACCTACGCCTCGGGCACAGATCCCGAACACACCCGCGGCAACGAGCCGGGACACAGAAGCACCTACGACGACCAGCTGGAAACACGTTTTACCCGTGGCTGATGCCACCGCCGCGCCTCCAAGAAACGTGTCCGTTTTCAGGACCACGTCGAGGAAACGCCGGAACCAAACGCGTCTCTATGCGGTACCGTCAACTCAGTGAACCATGCCCCAGAGGAAGAGCTGGACTCACTCGAACCGGAATTAGAGAAATTCGACAACCTATCCGGAGTCTCTCACATCGCGGAGCACCGGATCATCATGCGTAACGACCGACCGATAAAGCAGAGATATTTTTCACGGAATCCGGCCATGAGGGCCGTGATAGATAAGCAGATCGACGAACTGCTCAGGGATGGACGCATCGAGCCGTCGAAGAGCCCGCACAGTGCACCCATTGTGATCGCGGCCAAAAAGAACGGAGATGCTAGGATGTGCATCGATTATAGGCAACTCAACGAGAACTCTGTGCCGGATGCATACCCGCTGCCAAGGATCCATCAGATCTTGGAGCGGTTACGAAACGCAAAGTACATATCGACGCTGGACTTGAAAAACGGATACTGGCAAATCCCGGTGGCTCAGGAGAGCCGGGAATGCACAGCCTTCACGGTCCCGGGCCGAGGTTTATTCCACTGGCGAGTCATGCCTTTTGGACTTCACTCGGCGCCGGCAACTTTTCAACGGGCCTTGGACACGGTCATAGGACCAGACATGGAACCGCACGCGTTCGCTTACTTGGACGACATCATCGTCATTGGATCGACTCTGGTGGAACACGTAGCGAATCTGAGGGAAGTGTTCCGCCGGCTACGACGAGCCAACCTACGGCTGAACAAGGAAAAATGTCACTTTTTCCAGCGACACATCGCCTACCTGGGGCATGTAATTAGTGAAGTAATCGGCGAAGTTGGGAACAAATGTATTGTCCAATTGCTTTGCTAAGTCCTGTGAGTAGCTCCGGTGTCCAGGGTGGCTACGAATCTTCGTCCCACCATGGTGATGGCGGCTTGGATGCGCCCCCTGCGTTGCTTGAGTATTATTTCTTCTAGTTGCTCGGGTTGGCTGGGTTCCTCGGGTGATTCCCGGTCACACGAGGCCCGTTGCCGTTTCCCGATGCCCGTCGTCGACAACATTCCATTGTCCGTATCTCCCGTCGTCCACAGTCCCAACAGAAAGTTATTCTGGGGTTCCGGCAGTCCACCACGAAGTGTCCAGGCTGGCCGCAGTTCCTGCACGCCTCCCGTACGTTTATAGGTGATTGTCCCGATGGTGATGCCGTCGCTCGGCATTCCTACTCATGAGTGGAGCCGGCGGCTGACGAGCCGTGCGATCCATGTTCATGTTGACAGCAGGCGGTGCCCGTGAGGGTATATCTCGATGATTCCTTGTTTGTTCGCCCCGACTGCGAGTTACCTCGTAGTCGACTACTAAGCGAGTTAATTCCTCCAGGGTACGAAAATCCTGTCTTCTTGTGAAGAGTTGGTACTCTGGCAGCATGTTGTCGTAAACACGCTCCAATTCACGCTCCGGTGTGAATCCTGCCCGACGCATTTGTAGACGCAGGTCTACCAAGTATTCCTTGAAGGGCTCGTTAGGCCTCTGGAAGCGTGCCCTAATCTCGTCCTCCAACCGCTGGTAGTAGCGCGGTGGCAAGAAGAAATCCAAAAACTCCTTGCGTACTTCCGTCCAGGTGGCTTCTCGCAGTCCACTGGTCCTATACGAGTTTTCGGCGCGTCCGGTTAGTAACACGACTAAAGCTGCAGCCAGATACTTCCGGTCGATCCGGCAGGTATCGGCCCGTTCCTCGATGTGCTCAATGAATCCGAGCGGATCCGTCGTCCCGTCGAACGAGAGTCCCCATCTGGTCATCCGATCCAGTAAGGCTCCCAGGTCCCCATGATAATTCGTCGTACGCGGTGGGTCCTCGGTCTTCGTCGGCAGGCGTCGTCCTGCGGCAGGCGATGTGCTCCGTGGCAGCAAAAGTGTAAGTGGTGCCGTCGGTGCTGCAGATCCCGGTTAGTTAGTTTCCGAGTCCAAGTACATCGGCGAAAGTAACTTCGCATCTCCGGTGGGGGCATTTCCAAAGTTTCTCTCTAGTTCCTCGAGACGAATTCGTACTCCTTCGTCGTGATCCGGATGCCTTGCGAAATTGATCAGCCGCGATCGCTGTTCTTCCACGGTGCCTCCGCGTTCCAATCCGAACTCGAGGAGAATGGTCTCCAACTCCAGTTTCTTCCGGTAGCTGATCCATGTAACACCCATGATGTTTTTTATTTTCCTAAGTCCTCGATGTGTATTCTTTTCCTTGGTCGTTTATTGATATTTATTTGTTATTATATATTATTATATATTATTATATTATATTATTATTATAGGATTTATTTATTTTATTATTTATTTTATTTAATTAGTCTATTCGATTTATTTCCTTGGCTTGTTTGTTTTATTCTCGGTGTCCTCAGTAAGTTTTTCTTGCTGGTTTTCCTTAGTTTATTTCCTCGTGGTATTTTCCTTGAATTGCTTCCCCTGATCCTATTATTTATTATTTTATTTATATTTTATTACTTATTTCAGCTTGGGTTCTTATTGATATTTATTTATTTAGTATTTATCGTTTGCTTTCAAGTATTTTCCCGATCGATTAATTTGATTCGATTAATTTTATTCGTTGTTATTCGATTGTTCCTATCGTACCGCGGGTTTTAATTAAATTAAATTAAATTAAATAATTAATTTAATGATTATTTATTATTGTTCTTATTTTATTATTTACTTATTTATTGTCCCGTTCCCGGGTTATTTATTATTTATTGTTAAACTTTGTTATATTATTTATTTGTTTTATCTGATTCGTGGCCGAATTTATTTGTTTTATTTCTCCGCGTATTTATTAATTAATGTTTTGTTGTATCCTTGTTTTATTTAATTATCCTCGCCGTGTTTTATTATTTGATCGGTGTGTCTTATTCACTGATATCCTTGCTGCGTTTTATTTATCCTTGATTTCCTTGCTTGAGTTTGTTTTATCCTTGCTTTGAACTTGATTTAAATTTTCCTTGGTATCCTTGTTTTTGTCCTTGTTTTAAACTTTCCTTGGTATCCTTGTTTTTAAGTTTTCGAATTATCTTCCCGATGTGTTCTTTGCGACAGAGTATTACTAAGTGTCATATTGCTAATCAAAGGGCCAGTATATATACTTGCTCCCTGCCCTGATGGCAGCGCGAGCAGAAGCGGATCATTAGTATATATATACTATAATATGTGTATGTCAATTATGTAAATATGTGGCTGTACTACGATGTACATATGTATGTCTACACTCGTCGCGTGATCTGCACGTGCAGCTTTCGGTTCTGCTCTGCTCTACCGGCGTCGGCAGAGGCAGCAATGCAACGTTTCTTTCTCTCTTCTTATTGTCTAAAATGCGAATCTCGCTGCCTACTTTTGACGAGACTGTATTTCTCATGAATGGAATTTTCCTATTGCCCTTTTTGCTTTCCCCCTTTCGCTAACTTTGGGCAAAACAAGGTACCGTTTGGCGGCTGCATGTGCGTCGCTATTACGATTTTCTGGTCGTTTCTGTACATGCGTGTATGTACGTATGTATTTGGTGGCTGCACGTGCGTCGCAATTTCTGGCTTTGCCTATGCATACATATATGTATGTATACCCTCCGCTAAAAATCTCTGTTCGGCCGGTGGGTCTTTAATCCACCGTAGTAGGTATTCCTACATCCTCCATGTCCTGACGGTCCCTGTTTACGGGCGCCATTCTGTAATGATGCGCTACGGCCGAGATGATCCTCAGCGGCCCAGAGCCCCATCCAGAAACATTTGTTTTTGGAAACGCCAGTACATGGAGGTGCCGTTTCGTATAGAGAATTTTTAAAGGGGTGGGTTTTGCCGGCGGCCACTGCGATTTGCGAACTCGGCCACACACACACCTACACACATGCACATGCCCCTTATAGACTCCCTATTGCCCACGCTGGGCGGGACGAAAACTGCCGGCTCTGGAGTCCCAGCGGCCGGACCCTCCACTAGAGACTGGAGACGTGGCTCTGGAGTCCCAGCAGCTCGCTCCCGCGCCCACAATCCTGACCTAAAACCACGGCCTGGATTACCCAAGCACCGCGGCCCGGCGGCTCCGCCTGGTGTATCCACCGGCGGGCTGCCTCCCAGCTATTCCCCGTGACTCGCGGTAGCCCGCGTTCCGCCCGGGCTAATCCCTGTGGCGGCTCCCCGAGATTAGGCTAGGCTTGGGAAGATCCCAGTGGCCGTCACCTCGCCAACGCCCGGAATTATTTAATATGCTTATCTTAGATGTATATTTGTTTCATGTTTTCTCTGTATTGTTTGTCTACCTTATTCCTACTAGTTATGTTTCCCTCTATCTCTTTCCTCCTAGCTCACACACACCCCGTTGCTATGTTTGGGCCGGTGGCCGTGCTCACCGTTGTACCGTTGTACTGTCTTCTCCTGGTAGCTTCTATGTCCTTGCCGTGTTCTGTGTTCCTCGTTGTTCTGGTGTATTCTTGTCCTTGTCTTCTCTACTGCTGGGGTCGTCGTCGGATTTGGGTTATTATTTCTATCACTTTGAAAAGTAGACTTGATAGCTCGGTGGGTCCACCGCGAGTGATTTTGGATATCAGATTTCAATCTGATCTTGACCCAAATTCCTATTGTCCCCGTGCGACTGCGCTGCCGCGCTTCATGGCACGCGCCGTTCCGCATTCCATGCATTCTTGCATATCTGCGATCTTCCTTCCCGCTCTGTCTGCAGCTCGCAGGTGGCCGCTGCGAATTCCGTTTCGCATTCCTGGGCTCTGCCGCTGCCGGCGCTATCGGCCCTCTGCCGCGATCGTGGCTCGGCGGGCCCCTCTGCTGGCCGCTGATTGGCTGGCCCAGCGTTCCATTCTCCGGGATGTGGCTCTGCCGGCCCATCCTAGTTCCTTGTCCCGTGTTGCGGTACCGTCCCGCAATCGGCGGTGTCCAGCGATGTTGCTGGCGGAGTAGCCGGTGGTGTCCAGCGATGTTGCTGGTGGTGATGTGCGTTTAACCCTACTTCCCTAGCTCCTAACTTATACCTAATACAACCTACAACTAATATAAACAACTTACAACTAATATGTATATACAACTTATAGCTAACCCTATCTCTAATATTTACAAATATATACAAAGAGTGACTATCGTCACAGTGCATAAACTATTGCCTTTTGTTGTCGCAACTAGCACTTGGAACTAGGTGGACGATTGGGTTGGTTCGGTTGGGTGAATGAGAGCCTGAAGACACAGCGACAGCCTCTGATGCATGAGTAAAGCTTCTGTTTGAGGTAGAACTCTTACTGATTTTATTAATGAAACTTAACAGTATTTATAGGTACAAAAGTGCTTATGTTAACAGAAATAACGTATGATAAATAGTGTGCTGTGAATAGTTACTGTGAATGTTAATGTTAGGAACTGAGACCATTGCCCCAGTTCATTTCCTCGTATCAACAGACTATGCATATTCGCATGACCTGGTAATTGATACTTTATTTGCGATAAATGCATGTCGCAAGAGTTATTATATACTTTGTGTTGTGTCTGGAATATTATTACTTATCACTAATGCTCATAAATAGATAAGTTAACCAATAAATAAATAAATACTGCTGTCATAAATCAATAAATAATTCCACATAAATAAATATTTATAAATATTTTCGTAACCCTTCTCTCTTTCTAAATTTCAGGGGAGATGACCGATCAACCGCCGGTGGCCTCCGCGCCAGATGCTTGCGTCCTCAATTGCCCCGTGTCGTCCCTCACCCGGCCGTTCGGGCGCCAATATGACGGTCTGCCGCCTCAGTTCCTCAGTTCAGAGAGAAGAAAAGAGAAATAGATGGGGGGAACTCGGAAGTCTTACCCGCAGATATGCGGACTCGGAAGTCTCCCGAAGGTACAGCGGTTGGACTCGAAAGTCTGCAGAGAGAGGATGGGGAGTACTCGAAAGTCTGCAGAGAGGCGCGGTGGACTCGAAAGTCGTCGGTTACGAGGGAGATAGAATGGTTTGGACTCGAAAGTCTTCAAAAAGAGACGCGGTGGACTCGGAAGTCGTCGGTGGCGAGCGAGAGAGAATGGTTGGACTCGAAAGTCTTCAGAGAGAGAGAGGGCGGGCGGACTCTAAAGTCGTCAGAGAGAGAGGGCGGGCGGACTCTAAAGTCGTCAGAGAGAGAGAGGGAAATTCGGCAAGCTGAATTAGGTGGACTCGAAAGTCTTCAAAACGAGAGCGAGAGAGAGTGGTTGGATTCGAAAGTCTTCCGTTAGAGAGGCGCGGCGGACTCGAAAGTCTTCAGAACGAAAGAGAGAATGGGTGGACTCGAAAGTCTTCAAGAGAGAGGGCGGGCGAACTCTAAAGTCGCCAGAGAGAGAGGGCAGGCGGACTCTAAAGTCGTCAGAGAGAGAGGGCGGGCGGACTCGAAAGTCTTCAGAGAGAGAGGGCGGGCGAACTCTAAAGTCGTCAGAGAGAGAGGGAAATTGGGCAAGCCGAATTAGTTGCCGCGACTCGCAAGTCTATCGACTATTTATCGCAACCCAGATCGATCGCTGTCGGCTGCTAAGTAACTTCCTATATACACTCTGTATCATAATGATACGACACCCCTAATATGCAAGTTTCGAGCTTTGTAGGATCATAGGGAAGCATAATACAACAAAACCAAGTATACAGAATGAAAGATTAATGAATTCTGCTTTAAATGAAATTGTCCTATTTCCCCCCTCCCCCCTCGTTTTAAAGTAATGGTCCAAAAAGCAGAAGAGTACGTTTTTTTGCGTGCCTGCAACTGTATCAAAATGATACGACACTTTCCAATTATTCCGGCTGGAGACATTTATTTGCTTTCCAATAATTTTTTTTAAATTTCTATTAACAATTTAATTAATTTGTAATAAGATTCAGCTGCGTCGTTTGCTATTCGACAAAAAAAATATAAGAATAAGAGCCTAAAATGATCCTGGCTCAATATCCTTAAAAATTGACCGAAAACGTTGTGTTATCCTTAAATTTTTAATCAATCCAGATAAATATGATGCTAAGTATAGCTGTGGATGAAAATCAAATTTGTCTGACTGCGGTAACATCCCATAATTCGGTTTGTTTGCTTCAGGCTTCATACTTGCCACAAGTTGCAGTAAGCCTGTGGCACGAAGAAAAATTCGGGGGATGCTGCAATTACTGCAGTGCATTCTCAGAGGAGCCTTAAAAAAAACCTCTTACCAAAAACCGCGCCAAAAAATCGAACGACTTCAATATTTAAAAAAAAACTTTTTAATCACAATAATAGTTGAATTTTGTATGGGGAGCAGTACCTTTCCAAGTCTTTTGGAGGTGATGAAGTCGTTCGATTTTTTGGCGCGGTTTTTGGTAAGAGGTTTTTTTTAAGGCTCCTCTGAGAATGCACTGCAGTAATTGCAGCATCCCCCGAATTTTTCTTCGTGCCACAGGCTTACTGCAACTTGTGGCAAGTATGAAGCCTGAAGCAAACAAACCGAATTATGGGATGTTACCGCAGTCAGACAAATTTGATTTTCATCCACAGCTATACTTAGCATCATATTTATCTGGATTGATTAAAAATTTAAGGATAACACAACGTTTTCGGTCAATTTTTAAGGATATTGAGCCAGGATCATTTTAGGCTCTTATTCTTATATTTTTTTTGTCGAATAGCAAACGACGCAGCTGAATCTTATTACAAATTAATTAAATTGTTAATAGAAATTTAAAAAAAATTATTGGAAAGCAAATAAATGTCTCCAGCCGGAATAATTGGAAAGTGTCGTATCATTTTGATACAGTTGCAGGCACGCAAAAAAACGTACTCTTCTGCTTTTTGGACCATTACTTTAAAACGAGGGGGGAGGGGGGAAATAGGACAATTTCATTTAAAGCAGAATTCATTAATCTTTCATTCTGTATACTTGGTTTTGTTGTATTATGCTTCCCTATGATCCTACAAAGCTCGAAACTTGCATATTAGGGGTGTCGTATCATTATGATACAGAGTGTATAGGCCTATTATATAGGCCCTGGCGGGGCCTAGTGTGCCCGTTCTTCTTCTTCGTTGGGATTAGTTTGCCCCTAGCCGTCAGTGTGACCCTATCTTGGCGCGCACGCTCATTTAAATTTAAATTATTCTTCTTTTCTAACTATTTGTGCGCGGCACGCGTCACACTCCCCCCTCGTTTCGGAAGCGGTGTGATACCGCAGTGTACGCCTTCCCTCTGTCGAACACCGTTCTCCGTGACACTGGCTTGTGTTCATCTGACCGGCAAGATCGTCCCCCTCCATTCGCTCCTGTCTATCTCCTGGGGTCTATCCGTGTCTGGGGTTGCTGGCTGTCCAGTCGTCTGCTGTGCCCTGGATTGCCGCGTACTTCTCGCTACTCCTAGTTGTCTTTGCCACCTCTACTGTCTCGCCGGTTCGTCGTATCTTCCTCCTTCTTCTTCTTGCTCTTGAAGCGGCGCAATCCAACAACTGGGCACAACCGGGCCTCGACTGGACAACCCCTTTCCTACCTAATATCCCTGCTGGAGCTCCAAGAAACATATAAAGGGCGGGTATGTTTGCACGCTAATTTTAGTATTCGGCAGCTTCTACTCCTCTTCTCGCGTTGCAGCACTTGTGTTGCATACATCCCGGACACAAGACTACGAAAACGCGGAGGACAAATACAGGTAAATAAATTAAGGACAAAATAAATTATATAAAACTGACGACTAACTCTATTCCAGGAGGATATGCGAAATATATGCGGCTGAGCTTGGCAGGCAGCGACGGCGGCAAAGATAGATTTTTATGAGGATATACAGCCCCTTCAGCGGGTCTTAATCCCCATAACACACTAGGCCGAAACACGCCGGCCCTGGTTCAGGAGCGGACTCACCGGGTCTGCTGCGTATAGAACTGCCGGCTGCTGTATAGCCACACCAGTGGCGATCGAGAATCCTCGGTGCTGGCGTCGAAAAATGGCTCTGGCTGGCTGCTCGCCACGGTGGGTCTAGGCCTCTTTCCTACACACACAAACGGCCTGCGACGACACGGGGCCAGTGATTCGGTCACTGCCACGCTGAAAAAAAAAGAAATTCCTCGCATTCGAATTTTTTCCACTTCAGTTATTGTCTTTCTTTTTTCTTTTTTGCCTAGCTTTAACTTTTTCACTGTTACTCCCGACGCACGCTCTCCGTTCCCTACTACTCTAACCTGGCCGTTTTCGCCTCCCTTTATGGCATCGGACCGTTGCCAGAGCTCTGGCTTAGTAACCGTTGATTTTCTGGTGCAACGGCCGAGGCCAAAGGGTAAGAGCCTCTTCTCTTAAATTACCCGTCATCTTCACCGGTTCGCTCCCGACACCGCATTTCTCTCTCTGTCCCTACTAATCCAAACCTAATCGATCTGTCGATTGTCTTTTCATCCCAATTCAACAATTTCAAAACATTTAACTAATTATTTTAAAATAAATTCTTTATGTAACCGTAGGCGGCAGGTAGAAAGTTTTAATGATGTAATATGCACACACATAAATATATATATAGAGAGCCCACTGTACCTCATTTGATTGTACAACTCAAGGTCTCGGTCATAATATGAATCCCTCGCTGCGCATTGCTTCGCACGCAGAAAGTGCAGGTGTCATCATAAATGCGTCACGAGCGGATCTTACGTATGTGCATATACCTCCGCGCTCCAGACTCAGCCAGCATAGCTATATACTTAAGAATACATAGCTGCCTTCCCGCTGCCGCTGTTGGAAGCGCGGCTATGAGACTTAGCTTTCTTTAGCCTTTAAGCAATTTATTAAGATAAGAACGAATGACGAGCTTAGATCGGCAACAACGGCTGCTCAGCTCAGTATTATAACGGATTGAACTTAAACAAAATTCAACAAGTAAGAAAAGCTACAATCGAGTGAGCTCGACTGTGAGATACCCGCTACCCATAGGAAATAGTTAATACATTTTTACACATAACGTACAAATGCAAATGCAAGTGTAATATAATCAAATGCATACAAAAATATATAAACATGTATCTATCTGTGTAAAAACGCGTTATTAATGCATTAAAGCGGCTAACAATTATTACCATTTTTTAAAATTGCTTCTCGAATATCTATGAGATTCTTTTCTGATCAAAATCAAGAACAGTTAAGAATATTTAGTTGGTCTAGTTGGTCACCCAAATGAGGCTTCCTGCAGCAGCCGTTTGTGGCCATACAAAATTATTTCTTTAATAACTTCGACAATTTTCATCTGATCGCATCAGGAATGACACAGACTTTTGTTTTTAACGTAGATACCGAAATTCGCGACTCTAGCTTTAATATTACGATTTGTAATGATTTGCGGGGGCGGAAGTGGGCGTGGTAAAAATTTGAAACAAACTTGATCTGCGTGCAAGCATAACAAGTACTGTCGAAAAAAGAGCTCTATCTCTTATAGTCTTTGAGATCCAGTATTTCATACGGACGGACGGACAGACACACTGACACATAGACAGACAGACAGACAGACGGACATGGCTAGATCGTCTCGGCTGTTGACCACAGGACCACAGACTACAACATATCCAATGCCATCCCCGAATTTAATGGACAAAAAATCCATTTACAAAGATTCGTAACAGCTCTGAGGCTAGTAGATTTGACGAAAGGCAATTCGAAGAATTGGCTGTCGAAGTAGTTAAGTCGAAAATAGTAGGCTCAACCTTATATAAGGCCCAACTACTGAAACTACTATTTAAGCCATAATTGACAAACATAACGCCATTATCGTCGGTGAAACATCAAATGTAGTTAAGGCTAAACTATCTAAAACTATGCAGAAAAGAAAAACTACCGAAAAATTTACCAATGATAAATTGGTAAATGACATTGATGAAGGGTTATCAGCTGAACATGCTGATAAATTCAGTACAAAAAAAGCCAATGCTACAATGACTAAAAATTGTGAGCATGGCCGTCTTAAAACAATTTTGGAGCCTGCAATTTTTCAACAATGAATAAAGCCGTCACCAAGTACATACAATGTAGTACTGAAATGACAGGCAATGCCAATTCCATATTGTATACCGAGAAAGGAATTAATTATCGTGGTAATAATTATAAAAATATATTATCGCGGTAAAAATAACAATAGAGGTAATTATCAAAACAACGGATATTACCAGAAAACGGATATAACCGAAACAATGGTTATAACCGGAATAATAATAATATTATAGGAACAACAACCGTAAAGGAAACAAGCGCGGCGGAAATAGCCCTGGGGGAAACAACAACGGCAATGCCAATAATAATAATTACCATAACAACAATGTGAGAGTAGCCCAGACAAATTCGGGAAACTCCCAAATGCCTTTAGATACAACAGAATAAACAAAAAAATTCATACAATCAATCTCTAACTTTCATATTAAAGAGAAATTCCGATAATTCCCAAGACATCCAAGATAATCATATCATTAACATACAAGGTATAAGCCAGGAAGTCACTAAATCAAAAGGCTTAACTTCTATCAAAATTCAAACGTCTAAGTATATAATTCCACATGACTTCCATATAGTAAATTTACAATTCGCTATTTCATGTGATGGAATACTAGAAATCGATTTTATAAAAAGATACAACTGTCAATTAGACTTCAACCCGTCTGAAGACTGGCTTATAATCAGACAAACAACCTCAAATATCCGATTTATGTTCAAATAGCATACAGTTCTGGCAAAAACTCCCTAATTCTGCCAGCAAGATCTCAAGTCGTCCGAAAAATTAAAATAAATTCAGAAGTGTATTAATTCCGAATCAAGAAATTCAGTATTGTATCTATATCGCAAATATTATAGCAAGAAAATGCATAATTAAGATTGCTAAATACCACAAATTCAGATCAAGTAGTTAATATTAAAAATATTCATCACGAACCACTTTCAAACTACGAAGCGTATAATTTTAAAGCTAGAGTCGCGAATTTCGGTATGTATATTAAGAACTATAGTATGTATGATCCCTAAAAATTTGGTTCCGATCAGATACAAATTGTCGAAGTTATTAATGAAAAAATTTTGTATGGCCACAAACGGCTGCTGGCAGCATGCCTCATTTGGATGACCAATTAGACCAACTAAATATTCTTATCAGTTCTTGATTGTGTTCTGAAAAGAATCTTATAAGATATTCGTGAAGCATTTTTAATAAATGGTAATAATTATAATTATAATAATTATTAGCCGCTTTAATGTAATAATAACGCGTTTCTACACACATAGATACATGTGTATGTATTTTTGTATGCATGTGATTATATTACACTTGCATTTGCATTTGTCCGTTATGTTCAAAAATGTATTAAATATTAACTATGGGTAGCGGGTATCTCACAGTCGAGCTCACTCGAGTGTAGCTTTCTTACTTGTTTAGTTCATAAAAAACTTCGCTGAATACTCCCGTCACATAACACGATTATGCAAAAAAAATGTAAAATTCAAATGGACAACCGAATGTCAAAACGCATTCGAACATCTTAAATCAGCATTAATAAATCCTACTTTGTTTCAATACCCAGATTTTAGCAAAGAATTTTGCATAATCACAGATGCTAGCAAATACGCTTGTGGAGCAGTCCTAACTCAAAATAAAAATGGAATACAGCTTCCAGTTGCATACGCATCAAGATCCTTCACAAAAAAGAGAAAGCAACAAAAGCACTACAGAACAAGAATTAGCAGCTATTCATTGGGCAATAACACATTTCAGACTACATATTTATGGTAGATACTTCACTGTCAAAACAGACCACAGAGCACTTACCTATTTATTTTCAATGGTAAATCCTAGTTCCAAACTAACACGCATGAGACTTGAATTAGAAGAATATAATTTTACGGTAGAGTATCTAAAGGGCAAAGGTAATTTCGTAGTTGATGCGTTATCACGAATAACCATTGAGGAACTAAAAGAAATCACTGGAAATATATTAAAAGTCAGTACAAAAATTAAAGTAAACAAAAAAATTCCTGCGCAGGAAATGAAAAAGAAAAAGTAGATTTGCACACGCAAAGTCTTACTAAAGCTTCTAAGCCCAACGTATACGAAGTCATTGTAAATGACGAGGTACGAAAAGTAGTGATCTTGCGAATAACAGATTCTCTATGTTTACTAAAACAAGGAAAAAAGGTTATTGCAAGAATTGACGTTAGAGATATGTACACTAATGGAACCCTTGACTAAGGTCAGTTCTTCAAGAGGCTTGAAAGGAAGCTGGTATACTCAATATCAGCCAACTCAAAGTGACACCGACCGAAAAGATCTTTGATACAATCTCAATAGAATCTTTTAAAATTATGGGCAATAAAATATTACAATTTTTAAGAGTAGCGCTACTCAAGCCGGTGACCCTATTATCAAATAATGATACAGAAAAAGAAGCAATACTGTTTACATTCCATGATGATCCTATTCAATGTGGTCATACAGGCATTACAAAAACATTGGCCAAGGTCCAGAGACACTATTATTGGAAAAAAAATGTCCAAAGACATAAAAGGGTATATAAAGAAATGTCCCAAATGTCAAAAGTCTAAAACGACTAAACATACAAAGACCCCGCTAACTATAACCGAAACTCCACAAAGAGCTTTCGATAGAGTAATCATAGATAATCCGAAATCCGATAATGGAAACGAGTACGCAGTAACACTCATCTGCAATTTAACCAAATACTTAGTAGCTATACCAATACCTTATAAAAGTGCAAATTCAGTAGCTAAAGCTATATTTGAAGATTTTATTCTAAAGTACGGTCCAGTAAAGACGTTCATTACGGACATGCGAACGGAATATAAGAATTCAATTATTGAAGATTTATGTAACTATTTAAAAACATAACTTCAACGGCACACCACCACCAGAGTGTAGGTACCGTGGAGCGAAGCCACAGAACATTTAATGAGTTCATCCGTTTCTACATCTCAGTAGACAAAACAGATTGGGATGTATGGCTACGATACTTCGTTTATAGTTTTAATACAGCCCCCTCAATGGCACATGACTATTGTCCATATGAGCTAGTTTTTGGTAAAATTTCAAATTTACCTAAACATTTTAATAGTATAGATAATATTAACCCACTATGCTAAGGTATTAAAATTTAGACTAGAACAGGCATTTAAGAGAGCTAGACTAATGCTAGAATCCCATAATATAAAACAGAAAATTAATTACGACAAAACTAGTTTAGATTTTGACCAAAAAATATTAGATCAGGTTTTATGAAAAATGAAACAGGGCATAGGTTAGATTTTAAATATACAGCTCATTATAAGGTAGAACAAATAAGAGCTAGAGATAACATAACTATAATAAATAATACAAATAGTAAATAGTAAATAGTAAATAGTAAATAGTAAACAAAACAAATAGTACATAAAGATAGATTAAAACCCTTTATTTCATAATCAATTTTTATTTTATATATATATCACGTATGGACATACATGAAATAAGCATACATAATATACCCATACATAAAATAAGCACACATAAGATAACCATATATATAAAATACTACATAATAATGAAAAACAAAACAAACAAACAAAAAAACAAGTAAGAAAGCTACAGTCGAGTGAGCTCGACTGTGAGATACCCGCTAGCCATACTTAAACCAGAAAAGCGTCAGGACGCCAGAAAAAACAATTAATACAATTTTGAACATAATGGACAAATGCAAAAGCATGTATATAATATAAAAATACATACACACGTATCTACGTTTGTAAAAACGCGTCATTATTGAATTCAAGCGGCTAATAATTATTACCATTTATTAAACTTGCTTCTCGAATATCTTATAAGATTCTTTTCCGAACACAACCAAGAACGGATAAGAATATTTAGTTGGTCTAATTGGTCAACCAAATGAGGCATGCTGCCAGCAGCCGTTTGTGACCATACAAAATTATTTCTTTAATAACTTCGACAATTTTTATCTGATCGCAACCAAATTTTCAGGAATCACACAGACTATAGTTCTTAATATATATACTGAAATTCGCAACTCTAGCTTTAAAATTATACGCTTAATACGCTTTTTTATGATTTGCGGGGGCGGAAGTGGGCGTGGTAAAAATTTGAAACAAACTTGATCTGCGTGCAAGCATAAGAAATACTGTCGAAAAAAAATTAGAGCTCTATCTCTTATAGTCTCTGAGATCCAGTGTTTCATACGGACAGACGGACAGACAGACAGACAGACAGACAGACAGACAGACGGACATGGCTAGATCGACTCGGCTGTTGATCCTGATCAAGAATATATATACTTTATAGGGTCGGAAATGCTTCCTTCTACCTGTTACGTACATTTCCTGCCGGCACAAAGTTATAATACCCTTCTACCCTATGGGTAGCGGGTATAAAAATGAAAAGCTCAATTAAAGCACAAAAAAAAAAGTTAAAATAATATCTTCAGTTCCACTCCAGACCTCTTTGAGTAAAGACGTGCAACTGCGACAATCTAAGACCACCAGCAACAAGTGCTTATCAACAAACATTTCGAAAAACAAACAAGTGAACAAAAGAGACACGCAAAAATTAGAAACAACAAATAGTCACGTGATCACAACAACCACAATCAGGGGTTCGCCCCAACAACAACAATATGTTACCGCCAGACAAAAATAAACTTTTTTCCAAAAACTCAAGCACAATTAGCGAACAAAAATATATAATTATTAAAAGAAAAGACAATATAGCCCTAGAAACTGCAAACCCGTTCATTATAAAAAAATCAGTTGACTACATCTGCGGAGGTGAATGCAAACTAATAAGAGCAGGAACAGTACTAGTGAAAACAAAAAACATCCAACAAGCCGACAAACTTCTTAAAATTAAAAAAAAATTGGACGAACACAAGAGCCTAAACGAGGCCAAGGGTGTAATATATTGTAATGGGCTTAGAAACATATCTGAAGAAGAAATTCTATTCGAGCTAAGATCCCAAAAAGTTTCTGAAGTCTACAAATGGACAAAATCGGTTGACAAAAACGAATCCCAACAGGTCTTATTACACTAAATTTTGCTTCAACCAATCTCCCAAAAAAGGTAATGATCGGCTACGAAGTCGTGTTCACTCGCCCATACATACCACGCCCAATGCAATGCAGAAAATGTCTTCGTTTCAACCACCCTCAAACATTCTGCCAAAACAACTATAACCCAAGAGCAATAGATGATATAATCAAAAATATAGACAAAAAACTCGAATAGGCTAAAACAACAAGGCGAACCTCCATAACTTACGACCTCTATGATGATGAAGAAATTAACTCCCTGAATGATCACAAATCCCCTCGACATCGACAAGCGACCGCGTACTCAGAAGCAAAACCAAAGATACAACTGCCCTAACTAAAACACTCAAAGCTAAAGACTAAAAACATAACTCTTACAACCCGAACTCTGTAAAACAAACACAAAAAAACTTTAAATGATGTCTTTAAAAATATTGCAATGGAACATAAAGGGTTATGTAAATAACTACAATCAACTACTACTACTTATCAAAATACACACTCCACACATTATCTAACTACAAGAAACACACATTCAACACTCTCACAGCCTACCGATACCAATAAACTACAATTTATTAAATAATATTCCATCTAACAGATTTGGAGGAGTAGCCCTGCTAATCCACAAATCACAAATCAACATTAATAAAGACATCCAAGCAAAAATTCAATATTTACTTACATCTCACCCAACAAACTTTTCACGCAACAATCTGAACAACATACTGAACATCAACAAGGAATTAGTCATGATAACAGGAGATTTTAATAGCTGGCATAAAAACTGGAGTCCCCACAACCGAACACAAGAGGCAATATTTACTTACATCTCACCCAACAAATCTTTTTCACGCAACAATCTGAACAACATACTGAACATCAACAAGGAATTAGTCATGATAACAGGAGATTTTAATAGCTGGCATAAAAACTGGGGTCCCCACAACCGAACACAAGAGGCAAGATAATAGCAAAGTTTATCGAACAATCACAACTTACCCTTTTAAACAATAAATCACCAACACACTTTACTACACAAAACACATTCACCCACAGAGACCTTAGCTGCTGTTCTCCTTCACTCACACCGCTCACAACCTGGAACCCGATAGATGACCTCTATGGAAGTGATCATTTTCCAATCCTCATTACAGTCTTTTCAATCGACAACATTATCAAAAAGAAACCAATTTTTAAAACAAAAGCAAACTGTACAAAATTTGCAATAAACACACACAACACTAACAACTTATACCCTACATCATCCAACATAAACAAAGAAGCAGCACTAATTAACAAAATAATTATACAAAGCGCACACCTTACAATGCCACAAACATTTCCCAACAGACACTCACGCACAAGAGGCAAAGGGTCGACGCAAGCGCACCGGCCCTAGTGGAAACTTGGCAGAATGCTCGACGAGATGATCGCCAAGTTCACTGACACCAAGTCGAACAACAAAAAGGTGGTCCGTCACTTCACCCAGGGGACGATTGACGCTATGCAGGCCATGAAGAAGCTGCAAGTCGACATTAGCGCTGCGCTGGCCGAGGACATCACAAGGAGCTCGACCGTGAGCGTAAGCCAGCAGACCACCCCCATACGGGCAGGATCAAGCACCGACGCGGCTCGCGCCGCTGCCCCAGCGGATGCGGCATGGCAACTAGCCAGGGCCAAACCAAGGGCCAAGAACCCCAAGCCCAAGGCGGGGACTAGCGAGCCCAAAGGGATCCGCGCGCCCAACACCACGATGGTCAGGAAGCAGCGAGCGGACGCCATCCTGATCAGATGCAGCGAAGGCTCATATGCTGACATGCTGAAGCTGGTCAAAACGGAGCCATCCTTGCAGGGACTCAAGGAGACTGTGCAAGGCCTAATAGAACCGCTAACGGCGGACTCCTACTTAGGATGAAGGCACCCCAGGACCCATGCACGCAACAGCTGCAGGCGGCCCTGAAGACGGCCATCGCTGGCAAGGCAGAGGTGGCGGTTATGCAGGAAACGGTCCTAGTCGAGATCCGCGACCTGGACGAGACGACCAGTGCCGAGGAAGTCACCCTGGCCCTGTGCGCTGGCGAGGACTACGACATCCCACGCGATGCCGCACCCAGGATGCGGAAAGCGTTTGGCGGGACGCAAACGGCGATTGTCGGGCTCAGACCAGAGCATGCGAGGAAGCTGCTCGAGATGGGCAAAATCCGAATCGGATGGGTCGTCTGCCGCATCAGGCAGAAGGCGGAGGAGGCCAGGAGGTGCTATAAATGCATGGTCTACGGGCATACGTTCGTAAGATGTAGAGCCTCTGAAGCAGTAGCCAAGGTCACCCAGGAGGCCTGCTTCAGATGCGGGGGCACTGGCCACAAACACTACACGTGCCAAAGCAGGCCCAAGTGCATCTTATGCACTCGAGGCCGCAAGACCGCGGGGGAGGCTGCACACGCGACCCTGAGCAGGACCTGCCCGGAGTACCTGGAGGCCAACAAAAAAATGCAGAATGGTTAAGCTTCTACAGCTTAATCTAAAACTGCAGAGCTGCCCAGGACCTACTAGCACAGACAATTGCCGAAAACAAAATAGATGTCGCTATTTTGAGCGAACCCTATAAGGCGAAGGCAGAAGGAGTATGGCAGCAGAGCGACGGAGGTGGCGTAGCCATCTGGAGCTGCGGGCATCCCCCCGGGCACCTATCGCATAGGGCGTCGAGACCCGGTTACTCCAGGGCCAAGGTTCTGGGAATCACGGTTTACAGCTGCTATCTAGCCCCAACCCTGCATATAGATGCCTTCAGGGACGTAGTGCAGGAGATCGCCAGCGACGCCCGAGGCCGAGCCCCGGCGATAATCGCAGGGGACTTCAACGCATGGTCCACCACCTGGAGGAGCCCAAGTAGGACGCAGCGGGGAACCATCCTCCTGGATGCCCTGGCGACAGTAGACGTCTGCCTCCTCAACGATGGAAGAAGTTGTACCTACAGCAAGGCAGGCATGGAGTCCATCATCGACCTGACTTTTGCCAGCCCGGAGCTCGCACGGAACAGCCTCTGGAAAGTCACGGACCTGTTTACATACAGCGACCATGCGGCAATCACCACGGAGATAAAACACAGGCAGCAGGACCCACCCACCAGACAAAGGGCGTATAAGGTACACACCCTTAGCGTGGACGTGCTCATAGCAACCATCAGGGACAACGGCGATGCGAATTCCGGTGCAGACACACTAACTGCGAGGATTAAGGAGGCTTGTGATGCCGCCATGGCGAACTCCACCAGGGGCGATAGAAGGCGGCCAGTCCCCTGGTGGACCCAAGGGATTGCTGCTGCGAGGAGGGAGTGCCTCTCAGCAAGACGGGAATCCCAACGAAACAGAGGACGCCCCACGCAAGCGCTGTTCGAGTCCCGCTACAAGGAGAAGAAAAAGGCACCCAAGGCGGCGATCAGGACGAGCAAGAACAAATGTTTCCAGGAGCTGTGCGACGCAGCAGACAAGAAACCGTTCGGCTCGGCCTAAAAGCTGGTCATGGGCAAGCTGCATAGTCCGCCGACCCCAACCTCCCAGGAGCAACTTGGAAAAATCGTCTCCACGCTGTTTCCCGAACAGCCGCCCCTAATGCCTCCCAGCATAGCTGTGTCCGAGCGAGGAGGAAATGCAGCCGCGCGATCGACATGATGATGTCCTGGCTGACGGACAACGGACTCGCACTGGCCGAACATAAAACGGAAGCTGTACTCATCAGCAGCAGGAAGGCTGTCGAGAGAGTAAACGTCAGGCTCGACAACCATCGAGTCTGGCCCGGCAATAAAATACCTCGGAGTCATGATAGACCATAGGCTCAACTTCACCTGGAGTATGCGGCGGCCAAGGCGTCCAAGGCCACCGCTTCCATCTCGAGGATGATGGCCAATACGCGGGGTCCAAAGCAGCATAGCAGGCTTATGCTGGAGAGCCCTCCCAACTGGACAGCAGTTGCAGAAATGGCTGCATCCGTGATGCGTGAGCTGAGGCGCCGGGAGCAGACCCGCCGCACCGAAGGCGATGAGCGGCAGCACGACCGCCAACCGCCCCCGCGAAGTATAGCTTTGCGGCAGTTCCGCGGGGTCGGAATCCACAATCTATCTATCCCCCCACGCTTTGTAAATTACCCCCTCTTTCTATTGTATCACCTCCCCATAACTTCTTTAATAAAACAAAAAAAACCCGCACAGTTCCTTGGTGGAATAAAAAGCTAGCAGACCTACACATAATGAAGAAACAAACATGGAAAGTACTAAAACGTCACACAACCCAAGAAACGATCATAGCATACAGGAAAGCAAACGCACTCTTTTAGAGAGAAATCAAAATTAAAAAAAAGAATCCACAACCATATTCACATCATCCATCCAAACAAACACTCCTACAACTAAAATCTGGAACAACATACGGCGATTTTGCGGTCTTAACCCTGTAAAACAAATACATTGCATAAAAATCAACAACAACGAATCTACCAACGACAAAAACAAAATAGCCACCTTGCTCGCAGAACACTGGTCCAATCTCTCCAAAGACACAAACTTCAGTCAAGAATTTACATCACATAAATACAAAACAATAGTCCTCAATCATACACCATCCACCTCAGCCACAGAAATAGACAAACCCATAACCAAAATCGAACTAACTATTGCTTTCCAATCCCTCAAAGGCACAACACCAGGAATAAACCGAATATCATACCCGATGATAAAAAACAGCTCAACTACAGTTAAAAACAGAATACTTTCTCACTTTAACCAGATCCTCAATAATCACATACCTCAGTCATATAAAACCAGCCTTATTATACCCATTCTAAAGCCCGAAAAAGATAAGACCGATATCGCCTCCTACCGACCCATCTTAATTGCTGTCTGGGGAAAACACTGGACAAAATAATAGCAAACAGATTGTGGTGGTTCCTAACCAACGACAAACTTCTACACCCAAATCAGTTCGGCTTCAAGAAAGGCAAATCGACTTCGGATAATCTGCTCTATGCAGATCACATCATCACAAAGGCGCTTAACAACAGGAAGCATACCTCACTCATCTCTCTTGACTTTGCAAGAGCTTTTGATCGAGTAGGTATCCACTCAATAGTAGATCAGTTATTAGTGTGACGATAGTCACTTTTTGTACATATTTGTAAATATTAGAGATAGGGTTAGCTATAAGTTGTATATAAATATTAGGTATAAGTTGTATATATATAAAGTATAAGCTAGGAGCTAGGGAAATAGGGTTAAACGCACCACACCGCCAGCAACATCGCCGGCCATCACCGCCAGCAACATCGTCGGCCATCACCGCCAGCAACATCGCCGGCCATCACGGCCAGCAACATCGCTGGATACCACCGGCTACTCCGCCAGCAACATCGCTGGACACCGCCGATTGCGGGACGGCATCGCAACACGGGACAAGGAAATAGGATGGGCCGGCAGAGCCACATCCCGGAGAATGGAACGCTGAACCAGCCAATCAGCGGCCAGCAGAGGGGCCCGCCGAGCCACGATCGCGGCGGAGGGCCGATATCGCCGGCAGCGGCAGAGCCCAGGAATGCAAGACGGAATTCGCAGCGGCCACCTGCGAGCTGCAGACAGAGCAGGAAGGAAGATCGCAGATATGCAAGAATGCATGGAATGCGGAACGGCGCGTGCCATAAAGCGCGGCAGCGCAGTCGCGCGGGGACAATAGGAATTTGGGTCAAGATCAGATTGAAATCTGATATCCAAAATCACTCGCGGTGGACCCACCGAGCGCTTAGGTTGAACTTTTAATAGTGAAGAACAAAACCCAGAAAACCCGACGCCGACCCCCAGCAACAACCAGACAAGGAAAACGAGGTACAAGGACAACGAGGAACCAGGATACGGAAAGGCCATCGAAGGTTTGGAATTGAAGCGACGGATCACCGGCAACGGGTGAGCACAGCGCAACGGCCAAATAAAACCACTCTTGGGTGTGTGTATGTGCGCTGGGAAAACAGCGCGGAGAGACAGAGAGAGGGGGAAACAGAATACGAACATAATTACAACTTAGACAAGCAATAGGACACATTAGGAAATAAAGATAAGCTAGACAATCACAATGGCACCGGCTTTATTAATTTCTCACCCTCCCTAGCCAACCACGATCGTCTGGGCCCCCCCCTCCTCCTCACCTCGCCACCGTTGGGTCTCCACGACGGCGAGCTGGGCAGGACGCTGCTGAGATCAATTCTGGGCGTTGGCGAGGCGACGGCCACTGGGATCTTCCCAAGCCTAGCCTGATCTCAGGGAGCCGCCGCAGGGATTAGCCCGGGCGAATCCGCGGGCTACCGCGAGTCACGGGGTACAGTTGGGGAGGCAGACCGCCGGTGGACACACCAGGCGGAGCCGCCAGGCCGCGTTGTTTGGGCGAACCAAGCCGTGGTTTTTAGGTTCGGGCTGTGGGCGCGGGAGCAGGCTGCTGGGACCACCAGAGCCACGTCTCCAGTCTCTAGTGGAGGGTCCGGCCGCTGGGACTCCAGGGCCGGTAGTTTTCGTCCCGCCCAGCGTGGGCAATGGGAGTCGGCAAGGTGCATGTGTGTGTGTGTGCGTGTTCCAAATCTGCAAGTTCGGTACCTAGAGGAAAAATTACAATGAAATAGCCAAGTCCTATATTTTTTTTAATTTACTATTTTCAGCTTTTAATTAAAGATGAAAAGTTTTTTAAAATTATTTTAAGTAATTATAAAAAAAAACTTTTAAATAATCAATCTTTAAATAAAAAAACGGTTAAAATAACAATGTAAGTAATGTAATTAAGTGATGAGGTCGTACAATAGTTAATCAAATTTAATACGTGTAATTTATATTAATGAGTAAAATAATGTAAAACAACAATATCCGTATATATTATATATGCCGATAAAAGGTATTATTTTATTTATAATAATAGATAAATACATTATGTTCAAAGAAAATATACAAAAATAAAAAATGTAAACCCCAGTCACAAGATGATATATTTAGTAACATTTTTTGCTCACTTTAATATTTTATTTTCTTATACGATACTAATAATTAAAGCTAGGAAATATTTGCAATAAAAATTGAGTCCCACAACAGCGGGGCCAACTGGTGGAAAAGGTTATGGAACGGACCGACGGTCATCGGAAATGGGGCTTTGGAGACCGGGACGGGACGGTATAACCCTCATCGTACCCAAGCCGGAAAGAAATATTCGACTACCATGGCAGGCAGGAGACTTGGCCGGAAAGTTCGCTAGCGCAGCTGGAAACAACCCCGCTCGCGTAGCGGGAAGCAAAAAGAAAATTCATGCAGCGTCTGCCCACACTGGGCGGCTGCGTGGTCTGCGTCTGAGCCCCACACTTCACACCATCTACGCCACCGGGGAGGAGTGGAGACGGTGTCCCTACCGACTCGACCAAGAGACGAAGAGACCCGGACAGCCCGGCTAGCGGTCTTAGGGGCACGTTTCGGAAGAAGGAAGGCTGTCCAAGGGGAACCCACCTTCGATGCAGAGGAGGGGAAGGAGCAAAAGCTCACTAGTGCCGAGAGTGTCTCGAAGCTCGGCAAGCTAATGTATGGGCTCCACTGCCTAATCTATGGCTACGAAGGCGATGATTGCCGAGATGCGCAGGCTCAAGTCCGCAATCGTGCAGCCGGCCGCAAGCCCGAGAGGACGCGCAGTGGAGCCCGAAAGGCCAGGAGCTCCGGAGATCGGGAGAGCATTGCAGACAAGAGGACTGTGGTGAGCAAGGGGCAACATACGGCGGCAGTGCCGGTCCGGTCAGCCCAGACGGACCCTTGGCGAAGACTTAGCCAAACAGACGGCTAAGTCGGGAACACCGAAACCTCCAGGGCAGATGCGCTCCAAAGCGGTACAGCCCGCAGCATCAGCAGCGCTAATAAAACTTGGCCAGCTCCTCCAGATCGGCCCCGGGTACTGGATCAGAGGCGTGAAAGGACTGCGAAACACGCCGAGTTCGAGCGCTACCGGAAACCCATGGAGTACGGTAGCTAGCAAAAAGAAACAGCGCAAACCGCCTCCCGAAGCTGTGATAGTGGAGGCACATGGGAGGTCGTACAGCAAAATCCTAGCGCTGGTCAAGCGAAGGGAGGAGAGCCAGCTGAAAAACCTCGGAGGGGCAGTCAACAAAGTGCGCCGAACGGCCAGGGTCAACCTGCTACTGGAGGTAGCCAGGGGCAGTACGGGGAGCCCAGAGTCCATGACGGATAGCATCTCGCTGCTCCTGGGCGATGCGGCGGAGGTGTATAGTTGTATAGTTCCCGTTCACTTCGCGTGTGCATGCAACTTTATAATTTTAGGATCTTATCCCTTTTATTTACATTATTTAACATGTGCTGCCAGTGTTTGTTTTTCTTGTTCTTTTGTATTCCTCTTTTTGCCTTCTTTGTTTAGCCGTTGTTGCTCTGTTGCGATAGCTAAACGTTCTCTAAGCTCGCTTAATCTCACGCTCTCCCCCTCTCTTGCTCATCAACTCTGTGCAGCTGCACTTTTTTTTCATTATCTATCACCCCCGCTCTCTTATGTTTACAAGTACAGTGGTAAGTCGAAATAATGTCTTCTGATATCGTCTGCTTTTCCAAAACCTGTAAAAAGGTAATTTTGTCCAGCGATCTCACCATCGGCTGCTTGTTGTGCGAAAACATTTTGCATGCAAAGTGTATTGGGGTTCCCGGCCGGACTGTCGATGACGTGAGAAAAAACATTGGCTTGCGCTACTGTTGCGATGCCTGTCGTGACGTTGAAAGGGAAATGATGACCTTCATGCGGCAAACCAATGGCAGTTTTAAGGAGCTATTATCGAGTTTCAACAAAACTCATAACATCTTCTTAGCGCTTGATAAGCAATTTAATAGCCTTACGCTAATAAATGAGTCTCCTTGGCGAAAAAAAACCGCAACTGTAGTGCAGCATGGTGACGGATCCCTACAACCCGCGGCGAGCTCTCAACAGCAGCAACCCACGGCACAGCCCTCGATTACTGAATTAAATCCCAGAATTCTGAGATCGAGTGCTAGGAAGGAGTCGGTATCTGAAGGTGCGGGGGGACTGAGCGTTCCCCCGTTAACTTCTTTTTCGTCCCCTATGGGATCTCAAACTCGGACCCCCCATAGCCCCATAAATATATCCCTCCAGGGATTACCGGCCGACAATTCAACGGCAGGCACTCAGTCTGTCTTGCCACAAGCCCTCATTGCAATCCCACCTACGAAACAGATATTTGTTTCGCGGCTCTCCCCTGGTCAAACATCGGAAGATGTCATTGCCTTTATACGAGGCAAAGCCAGAGCTGAATAATTAAAATTAAAGGTGGAAAAATTCAAATGTTCTTATGCTAGGGATATTTCATCTTACAAAATAAATGTCCCAAATGAATTCTTTGGTACGATATGCTCAACCAAATTTTGGCCTGAGTATGTTGTCGTCAAAGAGTATGAAGCTAAGAAAAAGAAACGGCCTGTGGGTATAACTCTTCCCAAGCCTGACCTGACCACTGTGCCCTCTACATCCTCCAACTCTGCCCAAAAAACTAAATACTTCGCTGTTAATCTCCTATCAGAATGCAAGAGGCTTGCGTAGCAAGCTGCATAAACTATATTCTGATAGTCTTGCATTTACCTCCCATGTTATTGTGTTCACAGAAACCTGGCTAAAGCCGGAGATTCTTAGCTCCGAAGTTATCCCAGCTGCGTTCACGATTTATCGGCTAGATCGGCCTATCAGGCGCGGGGGTGGGGTCCTCATAGCGGTCAACTCCACTCTCACGTCAGAATTATTAACTTTCGAGGAAAGCAACGAAGTTGAATTCCTCTGTGTGAAGCTATCATTTAATGGTCGCTTTTTTTTATTACACGTTCTTACATTCCTCCATTGTCGGAACTGCCTATTTTTTGGAACCACCTTTCCGCCATTCGAATGGTTTCCAATATGCTTTCTGATAGAGATCATTTAGTAGTCATGGGTGATTTTAATATCCCTGGAGCTATTTGGTCCCTAAATAACTCCTCTAACACACTTAAATCCTCTACAAAACATGATTTAATGCTGGCTTGTTCTCAAGTCAACCATGTACGAAATTCCTTAGAGCGCTTGCTTGATCTTTGTTTTTCTCAGACCCGGCGAGTGTTAGTTTTGCGAGGGTTGGCGCCTCTGACGCAACCGGAAGATCCCTATCATCCCACTTTCGATGTGACACTCGAAATTGGTACTGATATACAGAAAATACCTGATAGACCAGCCAAAAGAGTTTACTGCTTTTGCAAGTCTGACTTCGACAGACAGCAAAA
Organism: Drosophila anomelani; assembly: GCA_035045905.1. Taxonomy (NCBI): domain Eukaryota; kingdom Metazoa; phylum Arthropoda; class Insecta; order Diptera; family Drosophilidae; genus Drosophila; species Drosophila anomelani. Next base: position 60,886 of record JAWNOO010000082.1, on the reverse strand, counting down.
AATAAAACACTCTACATAAACGGAAACGAACTAGCAGACAAAACAGCACAATAGGCAACAAAAATGCCACCAATGTAAATATAAAAGACATCAACAAATTCCTGAAAACACAACTAATGCAAGAAAACGAGACATTAATAAATAAATGCAACACATGGTACAAAAACATCAACACCAACAACGTCCACACATCGACATTTTCTAACATAATTAAAAAAAAAATTAGCAGAATCGACCAAATTAAATTCATAAGACTCAGATTAGGACATACAAACATAACACACAAACACCTCCTTGATGCCAACACAACACGCAGCTGCCGTCTTTGCCACATACACATACTAGACTCATGCCCAGAAATTACACAGATCAAGCAACATATACTTAAAAATCGTACAGCCATTGACTACCTTAAATATCCCACAACAGAAAATATAATAACCATAATAGAATTCCTAAAAAAATCAAATTTATACAATGTAATCTAAAATCAAAAAGATAAATAACTACTTCAAAATTTCCTTATTGTCTCACAAATATTTACATATACATATACTATACAATTGCGTAGTCGAATGCCTCGTAGCTAGCACTACAACCCAATGTTAGTATTAGTTTTGTAAGCTTTACTAGCATCTTTAATAAATAAATAAATAAATAAAATAATATCTTAAAAAATGTTTAGTTTTATACTAGAAAAAACTCCATTATATAACGTTATTTTTAAAAAGGGGGGAGATGTAATATGCACACGCATAAATATATTTATAGATAGCCCACTGTACCAAGAGTATGTAAACGCACTGTCTCATTTGATTGTACAACTCAAGGTCTCGGTCATAAACCTCAGTGGGCGAAATATGAATCCCTCGCTGTGTCACCATAAATGCACCACGAGCGGATCTTAGTATGTGCATATACCTCCGCGTTCCAGACAAAGCGAGCATAGCTATATACTTAAGAATACATTGCTCCCTTCCCGCTGCCGCTGTTGGCAGCGCGCCTGTGAGACTTAGCTTTCTTTAGACCTTAAGCAGTTTGTTAAGATAAGAACGAATGACGAGCTTAGAGCAGCAACAACGGCTGCTCAGCTCAGTATTATAACTGATTCAACTTAAAAAAAATTCAATAAAAATCATGGATGAAACACCAAAACACCAAACTGCATAATTAATGATGGGACATGGTTCGGTACCTAGAGGAAACATTACAATGAAATAGCCAAGTCCTATATGTTTTTTAGTTTACTATTTTCAGCTTTTAATTAAAGATGAAAAGTTTTTTAAAATTATTTTAAGTAATTATAAAAAAAAACTTTTAAATAATCAATCTTTAAATAAAAAAAACGGTTAAAATAACAATGTATTTAATGTAATTAAGTGATGAGGTCGTACAATAGTTAATCAAATTTAATACGTGTAATTTATATTAATTAGTAAAATAATGTAAAACAACAATATCCGTATATATTATATATGCCGATAAAAGGTATTATTTTATTTATAATAATAGATAAATACATTATTCAAAGAAAATATACAAAAATAAAAAATGTAAACCCCAGTCACAAGATGATATATTTAGTAACATTTTTTGCTCACTTTAATATTTTATTTTCTTATACGATACTAATAATTAAAGCTAGGAAATATTTTCAATAAAAATCGAGTCCCACAACAGCGGGGCCAACTGGTGGAAAAGGTCATGGAACGGACCGACGGTCATCGGAAATGGGGCTTTGGAGACCGGGACGGGACGGTATAACCCTCATCGTACCTAAGCCGGAAAGAAATATTCGACTACCATGGCAGGCAGGAGACTTAGCCGGGAAGTTCGCTAGCGCAGCTGGAATCAACCCCACTCGCGTAGCGGGAAGCAAAAAGAAAATTCATGCAGCGTCTGCCCACACTGGGCGGCTGCGTGGTCTGCGTCTGAGCCCCACACTTCACACCATCTACGCCACCGGGGAGGAGTGGAGACGGTGTCCCTACCGACTCGACCAAGAGACGAAGAGACCCGGACAGCCCGGCTAGCGGTCTTAGGGGCACGTTTCGGAAGAAGGAAGGCTGTCCAAGGGGAACCCACCTTCGATGCAGAGGAGGGGAAGGAGCAAAAGCTCACTAGTGCCGAGAGTGTCTCGAAGCTCGGCAAGCTAATGTATGGGCTCCACTGCCTAATCTATGGCTACGAAGGCGATGATTGCCAAGATGCGCAGGCTCAAGTCCGCAATCGTGCAGCCGGCCGCAAGCCCGAGAGGACCCGCAGTGGAGCCCGAAAGGCCAGGAGCTCCGGAGATCGGGAGAGCATTGCAAACAAGAGGACTGTGGTGAGCAAGGGGCAACAGACGGCGGCAGTGCCGGTCCGGTCAGCCCAGACGGACCCTTGGCGAAGACTTAGCCAAACAGACGCCTAAGTCGGGAACACCGAAATCTCCAGGGCAGACGCGCTCCAAAGCGGTACAGCCCGCAGCATCAGCAGCGCTAATAAAACTTGGCCAGCTCCTCCAGATCGGCCCCGGGTACTGGATCAGAGGCGTGAAAGGACTGCGAAACACGCCGAGTTCGAGCGCTACCGGAAACCCATGGAGTACGGTAGCTAGCAAAAAGAAACAGCGCAAACCGCCTCCCGAAGCTGTGATAGTGGAGGCACATGGGAGGTCGTACAGCAAAATCCTAGCGCTGGTCAAGCGAAGGGAGGAGAGCCAGCTGAAAAACCTCGGAGGGGCAGTCAACAAAGTGCGCAGAACGGCCAGGGTCAACCTGCTACTGGAGGTAGCCAGGGGCAGTACGAAGAGCCCAGAGTCCATGACGGATAGCATCGCGCTGGTCCTGGGCGATGCGGCAGAGGTGTATAGTTGTATAGTTCCCGTTCACTTCGCGTGTGCATGCAACTTTATAATTTTAGGATCTAATCCCTTTTATTTACATTATTTAACATGTGCTGCCAGTGTTTGTTTTTCTTGTTCTTTTGTATTCCTCTTTTTGCCTTCTTTGTTTAGCCGTTGTTGCTCTGTTGCGATAGCTAAACGTTCTCTAAGCTCGCTTAATCTCACGCTCTCCCCCTCTCTTGCTCATCAACTCTGTGCAGCTGCACTTTTTTTTCTTTATCTATCACCCCCGCTCTCTTAAGTTTACAATTACAGTGGTAAGTCGAAATAATGTCTTCTGATATCGTCTGCTTTTCCAAAACCTGTAAAAAGGTAATTTTGTCCAGCGATCTCACCATCGGCTGCTTGTTGTGCGAAAACATTTTGCATGCAAAGTGTATTGGGGTTCCCGGCCGGACTGTCGATGACGTGAGAAAAAACATTGGCTTGCGCTACTGTTGCGATGCCTGTCGTGACGTTGAAAGGGAAATGATGTTTTTCATGCGGCAAACCAATGGCAGTTTTAAGGAGCTATTATCGAGTTTCAACAAAACTCATAACATCTTCTTAGCGCTTGATAAGCAATTTAATAGCCTTACGCTATTAAATGAGTCTCCTTGGCGCAAAAAAACTGCAACTGTAGTGCAGCATGGTGACGGATCCCTACAACCCGCGGCGAGCTCTCAACAGCAGCAACCCACGGCACAGCCCTCGATCACTGAATTAAATCCGAGAATTCTGAGATCGAGTGCTAGGAAGGAGTCGGTATCTGAAGGTGCGGGGGGACTGAGCGTTCCCCCGTTAACTTCTTTTTCGTCCCCTATGGGATCTCAAACTCGGACCCCCCATAGCCCCATAAATATATCCCTCCAGGGATTACCGGCCGACAATTCAACGGCAGGCACTCAGTCTGTCTTGCCACAAGCCCTCATTGCAATCCCACCTACGAAACAGATATTTGTTTCGCGGCTCTCCCCTGGTCAAACATCGGAAGATGTCATTGCCTTTATACGAGGCAAAGCCAGAGCTGAATAATTAAAATTAAAGGTGGAAAAATTCAAATTTTCTTATGCTAGGGATATTTCATCTTACAAAATAAATGTCCCAAATGAATTCTTTGGTACGATATGCTCAACCAAATTTTGGCCTGAGTATGTTGTCGTCAAAGAGTATGAAGCTAAGAAAAAGAAACGGCCTGTTGGTATAACTCTTCCCAAGCCCGACCTGACCACTGTGCCCTCTACATCCTCCAACTCTGCCCAAAAAAACTAAATACTTCGCTGTTAATCTTCTATCAGAATGCTAGAGGCTTGCGTAGCAAGCTGCATAAACTATATTCTGATAGTCTTGCATTTACCTCCCATGTTATTGTGTTCACAGAAACCTGGCTAAAGCCGGAGATTCTTAGCTCCGAAGTTATCCCAGCTGCGTTCACGATTTATCGGCTAGATCGGCCTATCAGGCGCGGGGGTGGGGTCCTCATAGCGGTCAACTCCACTCTCACGTCAGAATTATTAACTTTCGAGGAAAGCAACGAAGTTGAATTCCTCTGTGTGAAGCTATCATTTCATGGTCGCTTTTTTTTATTACATGTTCTTACATTCCTCCATTGTCGGAACTGCCTATTTTTTGGAACCACCTTTCCGCCATTCGAATGGTTTCCAATATGCTTTCTGATAGAGATCATTTAGTAGTCATGGGTGATTTTAATATCCCTGGAGCTATTTGGTCCCTAAATAACTCCTCTAACACACTTAAATCGTCTACAAGACATGATTTAATGCTGGCTTGTTCTCAAGTCAACCATGTACGAAATTCCTTAGAGCGCTTGCTTGATCTTTGTTTTTCTCAGACCCGGCGAGTGTTAGTTTTGCGAGGGTTGGCGCCTCTGACGCAACCGGAAGATCCCTATCATCCCACTTTCGATGTGACACTCGAAATTGGTACTGATATACAGAAAATACCTGATAGACCAGCCAAAAGAGTTTACTGCTTTTGCAAGTCTGACTTCGACAGACAGCAAAAAATAAAAATCTTGTGGATCCCGGAACACTCTAACATAAACGGAAACGAACTAGCAGACAAAACAGCAAAATAGGCAACAAAAATGCCACCAATGTAAATATAAAAGACATCAACAAATTCCTGAAAACACAACTAATGCAAGAAAACGAGACATTAATAAATAAATGGTACAAAAACATCAACACCAACAACGTCCACACATCGACATTTTCTAACATAATTAAAAAAAAAATTAGCAGAATCGACCAAATTAAATTCATAAGACTCAGATTAGGACATACAAACATAACACACAAACACCTCCTTGATGCCAACACAACACGCAGCTGCCGTCTTTGCCACATACACATACTAGACTCATGCCCAGAAATTACACAGATCAAGCAACATATACTTAAAAATCGTACAGCCATTGACTACCTTAAATATCCCACAACAGAAAATATAATAACCATAATAGAATTCCTAAAAAAATCAAATTTATACAATGTAATCTAAAATCAAAAAGATAAATAACTACTTCAAAATTTCCTTATTGTCTCACAAATATTTACATATACATATACTATACAATTGCGTAGTCGAATGCCTCGTAGCTAGCACTACAACCCACTGTTAGTATTAGTTTTGTAAGCTTTACTAGCATCTTTAATAAATAAATAAATAAATAAAATAATATCTTAAAAAATGTGTAGTTTTATACTAGAAAAAACTCAATTATATAACGTTATTTTTAAAAAGGGGGGAGATGTAATATGCACACACATAAATATATTTATAGATAGCCCACTGTACCAAGAGTATGTAAACGCACTGTCTCATTTGATTGTACAACTCAAGGTCTCGGTCATAAACCTCAGTGGGCGAAATATGAATCCCTCGCTGTGTCACCATAAATGCACCACGAGCGGATCTTAGTATGTGCATATACCTCCGCGTTCCAGACAAAGCGAGCATAGCTATATACTTAAGAATACATTGCTCCCTTCCCGCTGCCGCTGTTGGCAGCGCGCCTTAGAGACTTAGCTTTCGTTAGACCTTAAGCAGTTTGTTAAGATAAGAACGAATGACGAGCAGCAACAACGGCTGCTCAGCTCAGTATTATAACTGATTCAACTTAAAAAAATTCAATAAAAATCATGAATGAAACACCAAAACACCAAACTGCATAATTAATGATGGGACATGGTTCGGTACCTAGAGGAAACATTACAATGAAATAGCCAAGTCCTATATTTTTTTTAATTTACTATTTTCAGCTTTTAATTAAAGATGAAAAGTTTTTTAAAATTATTTTAAGTAATTATAAAAAAAAACTTTTAAATAATCAATCTTTAAATAAAAAAAACGGTTAAAATAACAATGTAAGTAATGTAATTAAGTGATGAGGTCGTACAATAGTTAATCAAATTTAATACGTGTAATTTATATTAATTAGTAAAATAATGTAAAACAACAATATCCGTATATATTATATATGCCGATAAAAGGTATTATTTTATTTATAATAATACATAAATAGATTATGTTCAAAGAAAATATACAAAAATAAAAAATGTAAACCCCAGTCACAAGATGATATATTTAGTAACATTTTTTGCTCACTTTAATATTTTATTTTCTTATACGATACTAATAATTAAAGCTAGGAAATATTTGCAATAAAAATCGAGTCCCACAACAGCGGGGTCAACTGGTGGAAAAGGTCATGGAACGGACCGACGGTCATCGGAAATGGGGCTTTGGAGACCGGGACGGGACGGTATAACCCTCATCATACCCAAGCCGGAAAGAAATATTCGACTACCATGGCAGGCAGGAGACTTAGCCGGGAAGTTCGCTAGCGCAGATGGAAACAACCCCGCTCGCGTAGCGGGAAGCAAAGGGAAAATTCATGCAGCGTCTGCCCACACTGGGCGGCTGCGTGGTCTGCGTCTGAGCCCCACACTTCACACCATCTACGCCACCGGGGAGGAGTGGAGACGGTGTCCCTACCGACTCGACTAAGAGACGAAGAGACCCTGAAAGCCCGGCTAGCGGTCTTAGGGGCACGTTTCGGAAGAAGGAAGGCTGTCCAAGGGGAACCCACCTTCGATGCAGAGGAGGGGAAGGAGCAAAAGCTCACTAGTGCCGAGAGTGTCTCGAAGCTCGGCAAGCTAATGTATGGGCTCCACTGCCTAATCTATGGCTACGAAGGCGATGATTGCCGAGATGCGCAGGCTCAAGTCCGCAATCGTGCAGCCGGCCGCAAGCCCGAGAGGACGCGCAGTGGAGCCCAAAAGGCCAGGAGCTCCGGAGATCGGGAGAGCATTGCAAACAAGAGGACTGTGGTGAGCAAGGGGCAACAGACGGCGGCAGTGCCGGTCCGGTCAGCCCAGACGGACCCTTGGCGAAGACTTAGCCAAACAGACGGCTAAGTCGGGAACACCGAAACCTCCAGGGCAGATGCGCTCCAAAGCGGTACAGCCCGCAGCATCAGCAGCGCTAATAAAACTTGGCCAGCTCCTCCAGATCGGCCCCGGGTACTGGATCAGAGGCGTGAAAGGACTGCGAAACACGCTGAGTTTGAGCCCGGCGCTACCGGAAACCCATGGAGTACGGTAGCTAGCAAAAAGAAACAGCGCAAACCGCCTCCCGAAGCTGTGATAGTGGAGGCACATGGGAGGTCGTACAGCAAAATCCTATCGCTGGTCAAGCGAAGGGAGGAGAGCCAGCTGAAAAACCTCGGAGGGGCAGTCAACAAAGTGCGCCGAACGGCCAGGGTCAACCTGCTACTGGAGGTAGCCAGGGGCAGTACGGAGAGCCCAGAGTCCATGACGGATAGCATCGCGCTGGTCCTGGGCGATGCGGCGGAGGTGTATAGTTGTATAGTTCCCGTTCACTTCGCGTGTGCATGCAACTTTATAATTTTAGGATCTTATCCCTTTTATTTACATTATTTAACATGTGCTGCCAGTGTTTGTTTTTCTTGTTCTTTTGTATTCCTCTTTTTGCCTTCTTTGTTTAGCCGTTGTTGCTCTGTTGCGATAGCTAAACGTTCTCTAAGCTCGCTTAATCTCACGCTCTCCCCCTCTCTTGCTCATCAACTCTGTGCAGCTGCACTTTTTTTTCTTTATCTATCACCCCCGCTCTCTTAAGTTTACAATTACAGTGGTAAGTCGAAATAATGTCTTCTGATATCGTCTGCTTTTCCAAAACCTGTAAAAAGGTAATTTTGTCCAGCGATCTCACCATCGGCTGCTTGTTGTGCGAAAACATTTTGCATGCAAAGTGTATTGGGGTTCCCGGCCGGACTGTCGATGACGTGAGAAAAAACATTGGCTTGCGCTACTGTTGCGATGCCTGTCGTGACGTTGAAAGGGAAATGATGTTTTTCATGCGGCAAACCAATGGCAGTTTTAAGGAGCTATTATCGAGTTTCAACAAAACTCATAACATCTTCTTAGCGCTTGATAAGCAATTTAATAGCCTTACGCTATTAAATGAGTCTCCTTGGCGCAAAAAAACTGCAACTGTAGTGCAGCATGGTGACGGATCCCTACAACCCGCGGCGAGCTCTCAACAGCAGCAACCCACGGCACAGCCCTCGATCACTGAATTAAATCCGAGAATTCTGAGATCGAGTGCTAGGAAGGAGTCGGTATCTGAAGGTGCGGGGGGACTGAGCGTTCCCCCGTTAACTTCTTTTTCGTCCCCTATGGGATCTCAAACTCGGACCCCCCATAGCCCCATAAATATATCCCCCAGGGATTACCGGCCGACAGACGACAGACGACAGACGGCAGGCACTCAGTCTGTCTTGCCACAAACCCTCATTGCAATCCCTACGAAACAGATATTTGTTTCGCGGCTCTCCCCTGGTCAAACATCGGAAGATGTCATTGCCTTTATACGAGGCAAAGCCAGAGCTGAATAATTAAAATTAAAGGTGGAAAAATTCAAATTTTCTTATGCTAGGGATATTTCATCTTACAAAATAAATGTCCCAAATGAATTCTTTGGTACGATATGCTCAACCAAATTTTGGCCTGAGTATGTGGTCGTCAAAGAGTATGAAGCTAAGAAAAAGAAACGGCCTGTGGGTATAACTCTTCCCAAGTCCGACCTGACCACTGTGCCCTCTACATCCTCCAACTATGCCCAAAAAAACTAAATACTTCGCTGTTAATCTCCTATCAGAATGCAAGAGGCTTGCGTAGCAAGCTGCATAAACTATATTCTGATAGTCTTGCATTTACCTTCCATGTTATTGTGTTCACAGAAACCTGGCTAAAGCCGGAGATTCTTATGTTCTTTTTTATTACATGTTCTTACATTCCTCCATTGTCGGAACTGCCTATTTTTTGGAACCACCTTTCCGCCATTCGAATGGTTTCCAATATGCTTTCTGATAGAGATCATTTAGTAGTCATGGGTGATTTTAATATCCCTGGAGCTATTTGGTCCCTAAATAACTCCTCTAACACACTTAAATCCTCTACAAAACATGATTTAATGCTGGCTTGTTCGACATTTCGTTGTCTCAAGTCAACCATGTACGAAATTCCTTAGAGCGCTTGCTTGATCTTTGTTTTTCTCAGACCCGGCGAGTGTTAGTTTTGCGAGGGTTGGCGCCTCTGACGCAACCGGAAGATCCCTATCATCCCACTTTCGATGTGACACTCGTAATTGGTACTGATATACAGAAAATACCTGATAGACCAGCCAAAAGAGTTTACTGCTTTCGCAGGTCTGACTTCGACCGGCTAAATAATTGTATTTCTGACTTTAATTGGTCTGATTTATATATGTGCATTGACATGTCTGCTGCCGTGGACATTTTTTACAATGCGTTGAATTCATTCTTCTCTGAATGTGTTCCGTTATTTTATCCCTCTACTTCAAATAACCCACCCTGGTTTACTAAAGAATTGAGTCGCTTAAAAATTGTAAAGTTAAGGCTGTACACGAAATTTGGAAAAACCAGTTCTAGTTCTGACCTCTCTAACTATATATCGGCTCAGTCAAACTTCACTGTACTGAACGCACAGTGTTACAAGAACTATTTGACTCGTTGTATGGTCTAATTCTCTCAGGATCCTAAACAGTTTTATTATTTTGTTAATACTAAACGTAAGGCGGTAACTCATTCTTCATCGATTTCTTTTGAAAATGAAACTGTAAAGGGCAATCAAGGAATGGCCGATCTTTTTGCCCAGTGTTTCCAAACTACATACTCTACTTCCACTGACCCAAATCAGACTTATTCTTATAGCATGCCAAAATCGAACCTAATTTTCTGTCCATGTTTAAACGAAAGTTCTCTCCTTGTAGATCTCCTCGAGTAAAGCAACATATACGCAACATATACTTAAAAATCGTACAGCCATTGACTACCTGAAATATCCCACAACAGAAAATATAATAACCATAATAGAATTCCTAAAAAAATCAAATTTATACAATGTAATCTAAAATCAAAAAGATAAATAACTACTTCAAAATTTCCTTATTGTCTCACAAATATTTACATATACATATACTATACAATTGCGTAGTCGAATGCCTCGTAGCTAGCACTACAACCCAATGTTAGTATTAGTTTTGTAAGCTTTACTAGCATCTTTAATAAATAAATAAATAAATAAAATAATATCTTAAAAAATGTGTAGTTTTATACTAGAAAAAACTCCATTATATAACGTTATTTTTAAAAAGGGGGGAGATGTAATATGCACACACATAAATATATTTATAGATAGCCCACTGTACCAAGAGTATGTAAACGCACTGTCTCATTTGATTGTACAACTCAAGGTCTCGGTCATAAACCTCAGTGGGCGAAATATGAATCCCTCGCTGTGTCACCATAAATGCACCACGAGCGGATCTTAGTATGTGCATATACCTCCGCGTTCCAGACAAAGCGAGCATAGCTATATACTTAAGAATACATTGCTCCCTTCCCGCTGCCGCTGTTGGCAGCGCGCCTGTGAGACTTAGCTTTCTTTAGACCTTAAGCAGTTTGTTAAGATAAGAACGAATGACGAGCTTAGAGCAGCAACAACGGCTGCTCAGCTCAGTATTATAACTGATTCAACTTAAAAAAAAATTCAATAAAAATCATGGATGAAACACCAAAACACCAAACTGCATAATTAATGATGGGACATGGTTCGGTACTTAGAGGAAACATTACAATGAAATAGCCAAGTCCTATATTTTTTTTAATTTACTATTTTCAGCTTTTAATTAAAGATGAAAAGTTTTTTAAAATTATTTTAAGTAATTATAAAAAAAAACTTTTAAATAATCAATCTTTAAATAAAAAAAACGGTTAAAATAACAATGTAAGTAATGTAATTAAGTGATGAGGTCGTACAATAGTTAATCAAATTTAATACGTGTAATTTATATTAATTAGTAAAATAATGTAAAACAACAATATCCGTATATATTATATATGCCGATAAAAGGTATTATTTTATTTATAATAATACATAAATACATTATGTTCAAAGAAAATATACAAAAATAAAAAATGTAAACCCCAGTCACAAGATGATATATTTAGTAACATTTTTTGCTCACTTTAATATTTTATTTTCTTATACGATACTAATAATTAAAGCTAGGAAATATTTGCAATAAAAATCGAGTCCCACAACAGCGGGGCCAACTGGTGGAAAAGGTCATGGAACGGACCGACGGTCATCGGAAATGGGGCTTTGGAGACCGGGACGGGACGGTATAACCCTCATCGTACCCAAGCCGGAAAGAAATATTCGACTACCATGGCAGGCAGGAGACTTAGCCGGGAAGTTCGCTAGCGCAGATGGAAACAACCCCGCTCGCGTAGCGGGAAGCAAAGGGAAAATTCATGCAGCGTCTGCCCACACTGGGCGGCTGCGTGGTCTGCGTCTGAGCCCCACACTTCACACCATCTACGCCACAGGGGAGGAGTGGAGACGGTGTCCCTACCGACTCGACTAAGAGACGAAGAGACCCTGAAAGCCCGGCTAGCGGTCTTAGGGGCACGTTTCGGAAGAAGGAAGGCTGTCCAAGGGGAACCCACCTTCGATGCAGAGGAGGGGAAGGAGCAAAAGCTCACTAGTGCCGAGAGTGTCTCGAAGCTCGGCAAGCTAATGTATGGGCTCCACTGCCTAATCTATGGCTACGAAGGCGATGATTGCCGAGATGCGCAGGATCAAGTCCGCAATCGTGCAGCCGGCCGCAAGCCCGAGAGGACGCGCAGTGGAGCCCGAAAGGCCAGGAGCTCCGGAGATCGGGAGAGCATTGCAAACAAGAGGACTGTGGTGAGCAAGGGGCAACAGACGGCGGCAGTGCTGGTCCGGTCAGCCCAGACGGACCCTTGGCGAAGACTTAGCCAAACAGGGCAGGGCCTCCAGGGCAGACGCGCTCCAAAGCGGTACAGCCCGCAGCATCAGCAGCGCTAATAAAACTTGGCCAGCTCCTCCAGATCGGCCCCGGGTACTGGATCAGAGGCGTGAAAGGACTGCGAAACACGCTGAGTTCGAGCCCGGCGCTACCGGAAACCCATGGAGTACGGTAGCTAGCAAAAAGAAACAGCGCAAACCGCCTCCCGAAGCTGTGATAGTGGAGGCACATGGGATGTCGTACAGCAAAATCCTAGCGCTGGTCAAGCGAAGGGAGGAGAGCCAGCTGAAAAACCTCGGAGGGGCAGTCAACAAAGTGCGCCGAACGGCCAGGGTCAACCTGCTACTGGAGGTAGCCAGGGGCAGTACGGAGAGCCCAGAGTCCATGACGGATAGCATCGCGCTGGTCCTGGGCGATGCGGCGGAGGTGTATAGTTGTATAGTTCCCGTTCACTTCGCGTGTGCATGCAACTTTATAATTTTAGGATCTAATCCCTTTTATTTACATTATTTAACATGTGCTGCCAGTGTTTGTTTTTCTTGTTCTTTTGTATTCCTCTTTTTGCCTTATTTGTTTAGCCGTTGTTGCTCTGTTGCGATAGCTAAACGTTCTCTAAGCTCGCTTAATCTCACGCTCTCCCCCTCTCTTGCTCATCAACTCTGTGCAGCTGCACTTTTTTTCATTATCTATCACCCCCGCTCTCTTATGTTTACAAGTACAGTGGTAAGTCGAAATAATGTCTTCTGATATCGTCTGCTTTTCCAAAACCTGTAAAACGGTAATTTTGTCCAGCGATCTCACCATCGGCTGCTTGTTGTGCGAAAACATTTTGCATGCAAAGTGTATTGGGGTTCCCGGCCGGACTGTCGATGACGTGAGAAAAAACATTGGCTTGCGCTACTGTTGCGATGCCTGTCGTGACGTTGAAAGGGAAATGATGTCCTTCATGCGGCAAACCAATGGCAGTTTTAAGGAGCTATTATCGAGTTTCAACAAAACTCATAACATCTTCTTAGCGCTTAATAAGCAATTTAATAGCCTTACGCTATTAAATGAGTCTCCTTGGCGCAAAAAAACTGCAACTGTAGTGCAGCATGGTGACGGATCCCTACAACCCGCGGCGAGCTCTCAACAGCAGCAACCCACGGCACAGCCCTCGATCACTGAATTAAATCCCAGAATTCTGAGATCGAGTGCTAGGAAGGAGTCGGTATCTGAAGGTGCGGGGGGACTGAGCGTTCCCCCGTTAACTTCTTTTTCGTCCCCTATGGGATCTCAAACTCGGACCCCCCATAGCCCCATAAATATATCCCCCCAGGGATTACCGGCCGACAATTGCACGGCAGGCACTCAGTCTGTCTTGCCACAAACCCTCAGTGCAATCCCTACGAAACAGATATTTGTTTCGCGGCTCTCCCCTGGTCAAATATCGGAATATGTCATTGCCTTTATACGAGGCAAAGCCAGAGCTGAATAATTAAAATTAAAGGTGGAAAAATTCAAATTTTCTTATGCTAGGGATATTTCATCTTACAAAATAAATGTCCCAAATGAATTCTTTGGTACGATATGCTCAACCAAATTTTGGCCTGAGTATGTTGTCGTCAAAGAGTATGAAGCTAAGAAAAAGAAACGGCCTGTGGGTATAACTCTTCCCAAGTCCGACCTGACCACTGTGCCCTCTACATCCTCCAACTATGCCCAAAAAAACTAAATACTTCGCTGTTAATCTCCTATCAGAATGCAAGAGGCTTGCGTAGCAAGCTGCATAAACTATATTCTGATAGTCTTGCATTTACCTTCCATGTTATTGTGTTCACAGAAACCTGGCTAAAGCCGGAGATTCTTATGTTCTTTTTTATTACATGTTCTTACATTCCTCCATTGTCGGAACTGCCTATTTTTTGGAACCACCTTTCCGCCATTCGAATGGTTTCCAATATGCTTTCTGATAGAGATCATTTAGTAGTCATGGGTGATTTTAATATCCCTGGAGCTATTTGGTCCCTAAATAACTCCTCTAACACACTTAAATCCTCTACAAAACATGATTTAATGCTGGCTTGTTCGACATTTCGTTGTCTCAAGTCAACCATGTACGAAATTCCTTAGAGCGCTTGCTTGATCTTTGTTTTTCTCAGACCCGGCGAGTGTTAGTTTTGCGAGGGTTGGCGCCTCTGACGCAACCGGAAGATCCCTATCATCCCACTTTCGATGTGACACTCGTAATTGGTACTGATATACAGAAAATACCTGATAGACCAGCCAAAAGAGTTTACTGCTTTCGCAGGTCTGACTTCGACCGGCTAAATAATTGTATTTCTGACTTTAATTGGTCTGATTTATATATGTGCATTGACATGTCTGCTGCCGTGGACATTTTTTACAATGCGTTGAATTCATTCTTCTCTGAATGTGTTCCGTTATTTTATCCCTCTACTTCAAGTAACCCACCCTGGTTTACTAAAGAATTGAGTCGCTTAAAAATTGTAAAGTCAAGGCTGTACACGAAATTTGGAAAAACCAGTTCTAGTTCTGAACTCTCTAACTATATATCGGCTCAGTCAAACTTCACTGTACTGAACGCACAGTGTTACAAGAACTATTTGACTCGTTGTAGGGTCTAATTCTCTCAGGATCCTAAACAGTTTTATTATTTTGTTAATACTAAACGTAAGGCGGTAACTCATTCTTCATCGATTTCTTTTGAAAATGAAACTGTAAAGGGCAATCAAGGAATGGCCGATCTTTTTGCCCAGTGTTTCCAAACTACATACTCTACTTCCACTGACCCAAATCAGACTTATTCTTATAGCATGCCAAAATCGAACCTAATTTTCTGTCCATGTTTAAACGAAAGTTCTCTCCTTGTAGATCTTCATCGAGTAAGCCAGTTTATCTGCCAGGTCCCGACGGAATACCGGGCTGCGTGCTTAGGTATTGTGCCGATGCCCTGTGCTCGCCCCTTCTGAAATATTTTACCTTATCCTTAAAAACATCGCATTTTCCCCTTATTTGGAAGGAATCATTCATTATTCCTCTCCACAAAAAAGGAAACAAATCGGATGCCAATAACTATATAGGAATTTCTAAGCTTTCGGTCATCCCTAAACTTTTTGAAAACATTATTACTCCACATTTGCAGCACCTTTGTAGATCAGTAATTTCTCCATGTCAGCATGACCCCTATGTAACTAAAACGTTATATATTTCATTAGTTCGTCCTATCTTAGAATATGGATCGTGTGTTTCGAGCCCCCAGTATGGGGTCCACAGTAAACGCATCGAATCGGTTCAAAAGAACTTTTCGCTTTACGCGGTTTAAGCTGGGATGCTGAACAGAGATTACCCTCCTATCATAGTAGACTTCTCCTAATTAACTTACCCTCCTTAGCCAACCGTAGAACTATGCTAGGCATTTCTTTTATATATAACCTTATTCACGGCGACTTGGAAAGCACTGACTTATTAGGTCAGCTCAATTTCCACGTCCCGAGTAGAAATACTAGATCCTATATACCCTTAGTTTTGCGCCATTGTAGAACCTCCTTTGAACTGCATGAACCCTTTAGGGTACTGTGTGCAAGATATAATGACTTGTATTCATTAATTTCACATGTCAATAGTCTTCCCAAACTAAAAACTTTAATCCTAACCCACTTAGCTCGCTTGCAAGTAAACACTCAGGCAGCACGCCGGTAGTTAACCGTAGGAGAACGTCATTCAGTTGATTCAACTCAACCTGAATCACTGCAGAGCGGCGCTGGATTTGCTGCTGCAGACAGTGCGCGAAGTATCCATCCTAAGCAAGCCTTATAAGCCGAACGAAGGTGCGGACTGGGTACGCAGGCTTTTACCAGCGCGCTGGAGGGCATGACAGCCGAAGCGGCCGGTGGAGCCAGCGAAACAGCTAACCGGATGGCATACTCGAAGAGCTAGTCACCGAGTTCACAAAAGTTCGAGGAAAGCCCTTAAAACAGCCATAAGGGATGCTAATGGGAGGAGAATGTTTTCTGTTGGTCAGAGACTAGACTGAAAATGATCCCTGGAGAGGTGCCTACAGGATGGTTGTTAAGAGACTGAAAGCGGTGAGTTCAACTCCGTCGGACCCGGTGGCCCTGGACGGCATCATTCAAGCTCTGTTTCCGAGAGCCAAATGTGCAGCGCCTGCGTAATCTCGGAGGGGAGGTGGCCAGAACTGTCCGCCCCAAGATGACTTCGGGCCCAGACGAAGTGCCCAATAGGGCTCTGGAGCTGGCTATTGCACTCCACCCGAAGGAGAATGCATCGCTGTACTCCAAGTGCCTATCGGAGGGGATCTTTCCCGAAATATGTAAAAAGCAGAAGCTGCTGCTTTTCGCCACGCCGGGTAAGCCTTCCGGGGAGCCATCGTCCTACAGACCGATCTGTCTCACCGACAACACTGTCAAGGTGTTCGAAAAGTTGATAGCAGCTAGGTTGAACGCAGTTATCGAGGAGGCCGGAGTCCTCTCTCCAAGCCAATTCGGCTTCGGAAAGGGAATTTCGACTCTAGACGCAGTGGAGATGATGAAGGATATAGCAGGAAAGGCGATTGAGGGCTCGAGGTGGAAAAGCAGCTCCAAGAGCTACTGGCTAGTGGCCGCGCTAGACATAAGGAACGCTTTCAACACCGCACACTAGAAACGCACGCTAGAGTCTCTTGCTCTTCTGAGCATCTCTGTGTACCTGTTGGTGATCGTATGGAGCTACTTCAGGGAGAGGATGCTGCAGCGTTGACTCGGACATGGGTTCCAGAGTATACAAAGTCTCAGCCGGCGTCGCGCAGGGTTCCGTGCTGGGACCACTGTCCTGGAACACCATGTACGATGGTGTCTTCCGGCTCCCGATGCCCGGGCATACTACCGTCTTGGGTTTTATCGACGACTTTGCAGATATCGAAAATGAATCTGTGACGCCCCTTTTAGAGGCGCCACAACGGCATGTAAATAAAACTAAACCCCCTGACACATTAATTTTAAGCTTGTAAATATAGATAAGTAGAAATAAGGAATAATATTAATAACCTACGAATATATTAGCTATAAACATAATCATAAGCAAAACATAGAAAACCAAGTCTGTACATATGAAGAAGCTATTAATAACTAGAAATAAGCGTTAAGAAATGCTAGTCTGTAAGCTAGTGTAGTATGTGCATATATCGAGGGTACACTGTACCCCTAAAAACATAGCAACACTAAGTTGCATTATGTAAACAAACAAATTCAAGTGGACTAAAAAAGTCTCACGCTGATAGCGGCATTACGCTAAGTCAGCATTCCCACGCTGACTGTATATATATATATACATATGCCCATACGACACCTGCTCTTGAACATATACATAAGATATACATATGCGGCAGCGCCTCTGCTGTGGTCAACGGCAGCGCAGTCGCCAGCAACAATTATGTACTTAGCTTAAGTCAACTTCTCTTTGTAATAAATAAATCAATCTTAATGCAAACCACGAAGAGCATGGATGTGTCCCCTTTTATTAATGCTCCCTAACAGGTACTGGGCAGTAGTTTAACACATGGCGACCGTGACAGGACATCTAACAAAAACAAGTGGAGGTTGCACTCCGGGAATGCAGGCCGAAGTGAAAACATGCGAAATATACTAAGAAAGGCTATGTAAACTCCATATACAGTGGCTCCAACGAATAATCGGACATAAGCTTGTGTAAAACAAAAGTGCTTCAAAATTTAAAATTAGTAAGCTGTCGAACTGTACCGCTTTCATCCGAGTTGTGAAACATCGCATAGAGCACTCGTAAAGCCAACGTCATCAAGTAAAATGCGCAACATTCTCTAGTGGCTAAACTAAACCGAAAATAATAAAACCAACAACTGTGGTGCGCAGAGCCGCACACTACAGCAACGCGGGAACGAAAACGAGTCACCGGTATAAACCAGCGGTGAGCATGGTGCCGCTCACTGCTGCTACGAGGGAATGACGACAAGGCCGACTTTCGAACACCCTGCTCCTGTCGAGCAAAGGGATTGGCCCAGCCTTCAAGAGGCCATAGAGGCAGATCCAACCGCGGGACCAAAGCCCTTGACTATCGCCGAGTACAAGGCACGGACAGCAGCGAGGGAGCAGCCACCGAAGAAAAAGCGTGGTGGCCGCAGAGTAAAACTACTAAGCGCAAGACGCTTAAACATCGAGTTGCTAAAGACGGCAACCAACGAGGAAGACCGGCAGCGCTACAAAGAGGCCTACAACACATCAACATTCAACTTTGCGGTGCGAAGTAAGGCGGCGGGCTGCGTTAATCGCCATAGCCCCACCCGCCTCAATATATTTTAAGTTGCCGATGCGGTCTCCGCTGCAACAAAAAACTTACTAACCAAATAGGGCACATCAATCATTACTAACACATTGCACTCAGTCTTAAACTTATTATAAGTAAAAATCTTGTAAACTTGCAAATTGCCACCTATGTAAACTGAGAGTAATGAATTCATCCATTTATTAGGGAATTGATATCATTAATTATTTCAATTTTAATATATTTTCAAGATATATCTATGTCTTTATTTTAAACAAGATCACGATGGGTAGCACAAGTTCAAAAGCGGACGATAACACCGCAAATGTAGTAAATACTGTAGAAGTCGTAGACACCACGCCACATTTAGAAGCCCAGTATCTATTACTGTTGATTTTAGTAATCATCTCAGCCCTCAACTTAGCTTTAAAGCTGTATTTGCTACATAAGAGGTCATTAAAAAAGACCTATATGAGTCGAGCCAACGATCTCGATAAGATATAATAACAAATTATGTTATTTATATCCGGTTCCACTTATAGGACTTTTGTAAAACAAGCTTAAAATTCTAGTTCAATATTCACGACCCTAGCTCTTTTCTAAGATTTTGCTTTAATTTCCAAACATCTGAATAAACATCTTTATATGAATAATTATCAAATGTAATTCACCTGTACTCTGGTGCGATTATATCGCTAAAATGTACATACATGGAATGGCTAAATCTAGCAACAGAAATAAATAACATTAGAGATGCTTTTGATAAATCATATAAATGCATCAATAAAACCGCGCCGATAAAAACTCAGACGCTAATATCTCATATAAAGGTATTGATAACTCAATACAATGCGTTACGAAACCTTATATTAATATACAAAGACAAGCTCACTGAAAAACATAAAGCTCAATGCTTAAAAGTTCAGAGCTCATTCGGTAAGAGATTACATAATACTAGTGTTAGACACAATATTATAATAAACATCCCAACCGATATTTCTGAAATAGCGGAATTCGACGAAAGCCAGATAAAAGACCTGGACGAGTCACAACCGCAAGAGGATTTAGATATCGAAAGCGATATCGAATCTATAGAAGAAATTAAAATAAACATAAGGCAACCAATAACACAGCCAGTAACAGTAAATATGGCTAATACAGTGGAAGCTCAGAGGGCATACCTTAAACAGGTGTCCTCAACAATACCTGAAGTTGATGGTAAGAAACTCCATCTAAACAGGTTTTTGACCGCTTTAAGGCTGACAGATCTAACTAAAGGAGATCAGGAAGCTTTAGCCGTAGAGGTCATAAAGACCAAAATTATTGGCCCACTGACTTATAAGGTAGAACACGCGACAACAATACAGGCAATAATTACCATATTGCAGGCAAACGTAAAAGGCGAATCGCCAGATGTTATAAAAGCCAAATTATTGAATACGCAACAAAGAGGCAAGACCGCGTCTCAGTATGCTACTGAAATAGACAATATGCGTAAGCAGCTTGAAGCAGCGTACATAGGCGACGGATTAGACGCCGACAATACCGACAAATTTGCGACAAAAGAGTCGATATCGGCAATGACTAAGAATTGTACCAACGAATCGCTCAAGATGATCTTGACAGCGGGTACATTCAGTACATTCAATGATGCAATGGAAAAATATATCCATTGCAGTACTGAAATTACAGGCAATTCCAACACCGTCTTATTCTATAACGGGAATAATAGACGAGGTTATAATAATGCCAACTACCGAGGTAGAGGCAGGAATCACTACAACCAAAATTATAACCAAGGTTATAATAACAATAACAATAGTGGTCGCGGAAACAACCGTGGCCGCGGTAACAACCGAGGTGGAGGTAACCGAAGGGGATACCAAAACCAAAACACCCGATATCAGAACAACAACAATAATAACCAACAAGTACGCAATGTACAATCGGAAAACCAACAAACCCCCTTAAGCAACCGACAGTAAAATTATTTACATTAAAAATTAACCTGAGCATTTTTATAAAAGTACAACACCATACAACAAATACACATTTAATTCTGTTAATAGATACAGGCGCAGATATTTCATTGCTTAAAAATAAAGCAAATGAATACACTGCCTTAAACTTCAGTAATATATCAAATATTACAGGTATTGGGCAAGGAACCATACAGTCTATAGGCTCAATCGATCTTGACCTACGTATGCAGGATGTTCTCGTACCGCATGAGTTTCATGTAGTACCCGAGGATTTTCCTATACCATGCGATGGCATAATCGGTTTAGATTTTATAAAAAAATATAATTGTATATTAAAATTTCAGAAAACACAAGACTGGTTCATAATAAGACCCGATAATTTTCATAAGCAAATTAATATCCCAATTCAACATATTGTAGACTCAAACACATTATTATTGCCAGCTAGATCAGAAGTAATTAGACAAGTCAAATTACTCACTAGCGGAAAAACGGTTGTAGTCCCAAACCAAGAGCTACAACCGGGCATAATAATAGCTAGCACAATTGTCGACAGTGAAAATGCATTCATTCGCATAATAAATACAAATACAAAAGACGCTATAATAAATAGTGCAGACATAAAGAGCGAATCAATGCATGACTACGACATTTTCACATCCGACTCACAGCAAAACAATAGGAGCAAAGAAGTTTTACAAAAATTAAGATTTCCAAAACAATTTGATGAGGTTCTTACAGACTTGTGTACGAAATTTAGCGATATTTTTGGTTTGGAAACAGAACCAATATCAGCTAACAACTTTTATAAACAAAAGCTCAGGCTAGGAGATAAAACACCGGTCTATATTAAAAACTATCGCACGCCAGAAAGCCAGAAATTAGAAATTGCCAAACAAGTTAAAAAACTGATAGACGATGGAATTGCAGAACCATCAATATCAGAATATAACAGCCCATTACTATTGGTTCCAAAGAAACCACTTCCGAACTCAACGGAAAAAAGATGGCGATTAGCAGTAGACTATCGTCAAATAAATAAAAAATTGCTAGCAGACAAGTTCCCACTTCCAAGAATAGAAGACATTCTTGACCAATTAGGACGAGCAAAATATTTTTCATGTCTCGACCTAATGTCTGGATTCCACCAGATAGAACTTGAAAACAAATATAGGGATATTACTTCATTTTCAACAGCCAATGGCTCTTATCGCTTCACGCGATTACCATACGGACTGAAAGTTGCACCAAGCTCTTTTCAGCGTATGATGACACTTGCATTTTCTGGTCTTGAACCATCGCAAGCATTCTTATATATGGATGATTTAGTCGTAATAGGTTGTTCAGAAAAGCATATGCTTAAAAACTTAACCAAAGTATTTGAGCTATGCAAAGAACACAATTTAAAACTACATCCTGAGAAATGTTCTTTCTTTCTGAGAGAGGTCACATTTTTGGGTCATAAATGCACTGATCAAGGCATTCTCCCAGATGACACCAAATACGAAGTAATAGAAAAATATCCCATACCAGCAGATGCAGATAGTGCTAGACGTTTCGTAGCCTTCTGTAACTACTATAGACGTTTCATTAAAAATTTTTCTAATCATGCACGCCACTTAACGAGGCTTTGTAAAAAGAATGTCCAATTTGAATGGACAGCAGAATGCAATAATGCATTCGAATACTTAAAAAAAGAATTAATGAAACCAACATTATTGCAGTACCCAGATTTTAGCAAAGAATTTTGCATAACAACCGATGCCAGTAAACAGGCATGCGGAGCGGTACTAACTCAAGAACATAATGGCAAACAACTTCCAGTGGCATACGCTTCAAGAATGTTCACCCAAGGTGAAAGTAATAAGTCCACTACAGAACAAGAACTAGCAGCCATTCATTGGGCAATTAATCACTTCCGACCATATATATATGGAAAACACTTTGTGGTAAAAAGCGATCATAGACCATTATCATATCTATTTTCAATGAAAAATCCAAGCTCAAAACTAACACGTATGAGGCTGGATTTAGAGGAATACGATTTTACGGTTGAATATCTTAAGGGGAAAGATAATCACATTGCGGACGCATTGTCACGCATAACAATACAATACTTAAAAACAATAAACAGACAAGTACTAAAAGTTACTACAAGGTCTGAAAATAGAAAGGAAAGTCAAAAAATTGCCAATACAAGTATGAAAAACAAAAATGAGCAATTAATTGAAAAGCCCAGAATCTATGAAGTCGTCAATAATAATGACACAAAGAAACATGTTTTAATCAAAATAGATAAACATAAGTGTTTATTAAAACGAGGAAAAACAATTGTTTCACGTTTTGATGTTAATGATTTGTATTCTAATGAAACATTTGACCTAAGTCAATTCTTTCAAAGGCTTACTTCAAAAGCCGGAATGCATAAAATAACAAAAATGCGAATATCAGCAAGTGAACAAATATTCGAATTTGTATCACTAAATGAATTTAAAATACAGGGCAATCGAGTACTCGAAAAAGTAGAACTAGCTATTCTACAAAAGGTGATAATCATAGATCAAAAAGACGAAGCTCAAATTAATCATATCTTGATAAAATTCCATGACGATCCTATAGAAGGAGGTCACACTGGTATCGCGCGAACCCAGTTAAAAATCAAACGATTTTATTATTGGCCCCAAATGACTAAGACAATTGCAAAGTATGTAAAGACTTGTTTAAAATGCCAACAAGCCAAAACAACAAAACATACCAAAACTCCATTGATATTGACACCAACCCTAGCAACAGCATTTGATACTGTTTTAATTGATACCATTGGTCCGTTACCGAAATCGGAAGATGGAAATGAGTATGCAGTTACAATCATATGCGATCTAACAAAATTTTTAGTCACTATTCCAACACAGAATAAAAGTGCTAAAACAGTTGCCAAAGCTATATTTGAATCATTTGTATTGAAGTACGGTCCAATGAAGACGTTCATTACGGATCAAGGTACAGAATACAAAAATTCACTTATAAATGAATTATGCAAATACATGCATATAGAAAATCTAACATCTAGTGCTCACCACCATCAAACCTTAGGAACCATAGAAAGAAGTCACCGAACTTTCAACGAATACATACGTTCATATATATCAGTTGACAAAAGTGATTGGGACATTTGGTTACCATATTTCACTTATTGCTTCAACACAACACCATCAGTAGTACATGACTACTGCCCATATGAACTAGTATTCGGCAGATTACCCAGACAATTCAAAGATTTTTCAAAAATAAACCATATTGACCCTATATACAACATAGAAGATTATTCCAAAGAACTTAAATACAGACTAGAAATATCATACAACAGAGCCAGAAGAATGTTAGAAAAAGCAAAGGTAGAAAGAAAACTTAAATATGACAAACTTACAAATAATTTTGATTTAAAAATAGGAGATAAGGTACTACTTAAAAATGAAACGGGTCATAAGTTAGACAATAGGTACGAAGGTCCTTACGACGTACTAGATATAGGAGTAAATAATAATATAACTATTAAAAAAGGAAATAAGAAACAACAGATAGTACATAAAGACAGGTTAAAAAAACAAACATAAAAAAAAAAAATGGTCTGATCAACCGAAAAAAAAAAAAATTATAATAAAAAGACATAAATATATTTAATTTAAATTTTTGTAATTTCAAAATTTTTACATAATTCATTTAAAAGTAAATATCATTATTCATTAATTATTATATAAGAATACAATTAAATCATAATTAATACACTTAATACAATTATATGCAAAAAAAAAAAAATGAAAAAAAATTCAAAAAAAAAAAAATATATATATATATCGAGGGTACACTGTACCCCTAAAAACATAGCAACACTAAGTTGCATTATGTAAACAAACAAATTCAAGTGGACTAAAAAAGTCTCACGCTGATAGCGGCATTACGCTAAGTCAGCATTCCCACGCTGACTGTATATATATATATACATATGCCCATACGACACCTGCTCTTGAACATATACATAAGATATACATATGCGGCAGCGCCTCTGCTGTGGTCAACGGCAGCGCAGTCGCCAGCAACAATTATGTACTTAGCTTAAGTCAACTTCTCTTTGTAATAAATAAATCAATCTTAATGCTTAATGCAATCTTAATGTTAGCGAACCCTTAAACCCTTGTTAACATTAACAGCCGATAGTCGGCTGACTCCGACAGGGAGAACTAGCTCGCGAACGAATAAGAGACGATAGCGAGCAGAATCCGCTTATCGGTCTCTTCCGTTACCAATCGCCCAACCGACCAGTTGATCTTGCTCCCGAGTGTGCCTAAGAAAACGGTAGAGAAAGCCAAGTGAATTCGACAGAGACGAAATTAACCACGAGCCTGCGAGCCGTGCACAAAACAAACCAGCCAATTTAGTGCGCGCCTACCGTCGCGTCCTCGCGAAAACTTACGGCCGCTGCTGCCGCTTCCACACACACAGACACGTGTGCCAGTACCGAGTCCAACTGTTGGCCGGACGACTACCTCGATTTAAGTAAGTCCTAGTAAAGCCCCTTTTGTAACTAACTACTGCGTAGCGCATAGCCTACATTATCAAATATATATAGCCAATAAGAACAACCTAACATCACTTTGACATATTTGCTTTTGGCCGCGTGGAATTTTCGTTATTTCAGCTTTCATTTTCGCCTTGTTTCGAGCCGCGGTTTTTCGGCTATTTCGAATCCCGAAACGCAACCCATTTGGAAGCTGCGAATCGGGGCCTGTCTAATACAGACAGCAGAGCAGACAAGCCGCGAAACGGGGCCTGCCCATAAATCAGCCGCAGCTGCGCCTTCGGCCGAACGAGTGCCATAGCAGTCAACTTTTGAGAGGGTGGTCCATAATGCGGTGCAAGCAGTGCGCCTACATACAATAGCCATGGTCGGTAAGGAGGGACTGGAGGCATCGATATCTCCTCGTGTCCTCCGCCCAGATCGATCATCGGGGAGTGACCGGAGGACTCCGATACATGAAATCGGGGTAGAATACACGGTTTAGACGCGCTTCCGGTGGTATTTTTCTCCTAAATATGATCCTTCCTACTGTCAGTCCCACTTTTATACAAATTGTCTTGTTTAGGTCCCCTGGCCGCGATTGAGATCTACCCCAGCCAGAGAACTTCGTTACAAGTGGCGCCCAAGCAGGGACAAGACAGGGATAAAAACCAGGAAAAATAACACCCAAATAACGAGGTCATACCACCCAGCGCGTCCGAAATTCCGTACTGTCAAACGAAATTCGACCGAAAACGGCCCATGAACGCAAATTAACTATCCTACCGTCACTCTCGCACCCCGCCTCGAGCCCGCGAGCTTGAAAACGCGACGCCCAACGACACCGCGATCGAGTGAGACCCAATCCGCCGTATCCTGACCAAGGAGAACCTATCTTGGATAATACAAATTTCGACAAGTGAACCATCGCCATGGATAGCGATCAACAGAGTCCCGGTGAGTCCGTTTCACGTAGAATTAAGAACCCGGGAATTAGCATTTGCAGAAGAATTTGGATTCCCCGCCGACGGAGTCGTTGACGACTTGCGGCGTAGCTTCGTTGCTCTAGTTAGGGACACAGAACAAACCTAGGAGGTTTGGACCCGTCTCGCCGACTTAGAGAGGCAGTACCACCTTCACCCCGCCAGCCCTGCGCCTCCCAGTCAGGACAAGCACAGTATCAGTGGTCTCTCGGTGCCCCCTTCTCTCCTGACTAACCTTACTCATTTGCCTGCGGCACGTCACGCCGAATGCCGACTACCGCCCATGCCGTGCCCGGATCTGCCGGCACGAACCAAGACCCGAGTCCGGACCGGGCTCGACGAGACTTCACTTGCGTTCCCGAGCGAATTCGCAAGTGGGGTCTACACTACGATGGGTATACCGATCCGCTCGCCTTTGTAGAACAGGTTGAAAGCCGCGCGTTATCCTACGGCATCGACTTAGGGACTTCCGCGTGCCATGGCAGAACTGCTGACAAGCCGAGCAGACAAGTGGTTCCAAGCTAGGCGGCTAGGGACAGATTGGACCACGTTCCGGCGGGAATTTCTAGAATTTTTCCTTCTGTCGAGATACCTCCAACGCTTAGACGACCAGATCCGTGGCCGCGAGCAGTTGGAGGGCGAAACATTCAAGGATTACATGATCGACCCACGCGTCCTCATGCGACACGCGGGTAACACGGAGACACAAGAGCTGGACCGGCTTTACGAAAACGTTGCGCCAGAATATCATATGTATATTCGGCGCAGCGAATTCAAAACCATCGGGGAATTGGCACAGTTGGCCACAGAATTCGAGGTGGTGAAACGGCGTAGCCTCGGGAGAACGGCAACTCACAGAATCTACCGGCATGCGCGCCGTCACCATCCACGCCCGGGCGGACATATGCCACCGAAACCGCGAGAGACAGGAATGCGCCGAAGACCGCTTTCGATTCTCCGTCCTCCGCCGCTGCACGAGTCAATCGAGTGTAGGCTCCCGAACGCCGAATCGATATCTGGAATGCAAGTCGAACCTGTGGCGAGCCAGGGAATTTCAGCAGTGACTGTCGGAACCTGCGGCAATACTTCTGTTGGGATTGCGGGCGACGCAATATTCGCACCGTCGACTGTTACCGCCGTAACCAGCCGGGAAACGGGACGGGTCCCCACGACCGGCGGAGTCCGTCAGGGACCAATCCCGCCACGAACAACCGATAACCGCGTCACTTAGAGTAGAGAGGGAGAGGATCGCCGCCGTCGTGGATATAGGTGGGCATAGGCGCATGGCCACTATCGACACCGGGGCATCTAGGAGTTTTATTAGTCAGGAAGTCTCCGACATCGTCGGACAGCCGCACCAGTTTCAGGAGACGTACACACAAATCAACCTCGCCGATGCCCCGCAAGTAGAAGTTCGAAAACTTCTCCTGGCATGGAAAACGGTGCAGATCCCACTGATCGTCATGTCAGCCATGTTAGAGCCCCTGATCCTGGGCATGGATTTCCTCGCCACGATTGGCACTACCATCCAGTGCGGGGCGGCCACGCTCGTCCTATCCAGGCGCAGTCCTGGAGAACTCGAGTATGTAGAATCCCCGCAACCGAGTTTCGAAAAACAGCCGACAGCCGATGGCGGAATCAGCGCGAGTGAGGCCAGAAGAGCCTTACTTAGGTATCACCCACCACGAGCCCCGACACACAGCGGAAACACACCCATACGGAGAGACTACGCCCGGAGAACGCCCGGCGCAGTACGAAGAGAATCACCACGCAAAGAACCGAGAAACACACCCGGGGGGCCCCGCGAGCCCCACCGAAGGAAACGATGACCATGACGAAGAATATCAACTCCCAGGGAAGCCCACAGTAAGCCACCAGGAGCAACACGACAAAGAATATCAACTCCCAGAGAAGCCCACAGCAATCCACCAGGAGCAGCATGAAGAACCTCCACTCCCAGGGAAGCCCATAGCACGCCACCAGGAGTCGGACGCCGACAACGAAAACGACCCGCGGGTCCGGAAATTCCTCCACGAGCAAAAGAATGACCGGAGTGGCAAACATCGCCGAGCATAGGATTACCATGCGAGACGATCGGCCAATAAAACAGCGCTACTTTCCGAAGAATCCCGCAATGCAAAAGATCATCGACGAACAGGTGGATGCTCTCCTCGAACAAAACTGTATCGAGACGTCGCGCAGTCCACATAGCGCACCCTTGGTTTTAGTCCGGAAAAATACCGGTCAGTGGAGAATGTGCGTGGACTATCGGCAGCTGATCGCGAAGTCCATTCCTGACGCGTATCCGCTGCCCCGCATAAACCACATTCTGGAAAGGTTAAGGAACGCGAAATACATCTCCACATTGGATCTGCGCAATGGCTATTGGCAGATATCCATGGAGCAGAGCAGCCGAGCGTGTACCGCGTTTACGGTTCCCGGACGTGGCCTATTTCCAACGGGCCCTTGACAGTGTGATCGGGCCAGAATTAGAGCCTCACGCTTTTGTCTACCTTGATGACATCATCGTCATCGGGGCCAGTCTGAGGAAGGTGTTCTACCGCCTTCGGAAGGCAAACCTGCGTATCAACCAGGAGAAATGCTCGTTCTTCAAGAGAAAGTTAGCCTATCTTGGGCACGTTATCAGCGATCGCGGTATCCAAACCGATCCTGACAAGTTAGCAGCCGTACGAAACCTGAGCCCTCGGACGAGCCTGCGAGAACTCCGCCGATGCCTTGGTATGGCTTCGTGGTACCGTCGTTTCGTACCAGACTTCGCGGCAGTCGTCGAGCCCATGACGAATCTTCTCCGCAAGAACCAGCGGTGGAAATGGGAAGTTGAACAACAGAACGCCTTCGATCTGCTGAAGAGTCTGCTAACCGACGCACCGTTGTTAGCATGCCATGACTTTTCTGCCAAGATGGCTCTCCAAACTGACGCCAGCAACTACGGACTTGACGGCCATGAGCGCGTCATAGCTTATGTGAGCCGAAAGCTCGACGCTGCCGAGTTAAGCTACTCCCCGACGGAGAAGGAATGTTTGGCGATCGTCTGGGGAATACGCAAGCTTCGCTGTTACCTGGAAGGCTATCGATTCGACGTGATCACCGACCACCTGGCGCTCAAGTGGCTCTAGCAAATCGAGAATCCTACGGGAAGGATTGCTCGATGGGCATTGGAGCTCCAACAATACCAGTTCAACGTACTCTACCGCCGAGGGAAATATAACGTGGTCGCCGACGCGTTATCCCGGCAGCCTCTCGAATACCTACAACGGCTAGAAGCAGAAGACCAGCGTTGCAAATGGCTCCAGCGAAAGATCACCAAAGTACGCGAGGATCCGCAGAAATTTCCGGACTACATCATGGAGAACGGAGAATTATATCGACACCTCGGACACCGCCCCGATGACCAGGATTATATACCCTGGAAACTCTGCGTTGCGGCCGAACATCGAACGAAAATCCTCCAAGAATGCCATGATGCAGAAGTACTACTGGCCAGGGATGTTCCGCGAAGTCAAACGCTGCATCCGTCAATGCATCCTGTGCCAGAAGTATAAGGCAGAACAAGATGCTAACAAGGCAAGTCAGTGAGCCCTTCGGAATCCTCTGCGCCGACTTTGTAGGACCCCTTCCGCGCTCTAAGGAGGGACACACCATGCTAGTTTTCTTCGACAGTTTCACTAAGTGGGTCGAACTGGTGCCACTACGGAAGGCCACTACTTCTACCCTGATCCCAGCGTTCCGAGAGCGGATCATCGGACGTTTCGGAGCCCCACGGAAACTGGTGTGCGATAATGGCACGCAATTCACCAGCAAAGCATTTAAAGAATTCCTAAACGAGACCGGAGTGGAGCTACAATTCACTGCGCCGTATTGCCCTCGACTCCCCGTGATCCCCGGCTGCGCCCTGGAGCCGCGGATGCCGCTTCAGCCAGCCGTCGAACAGCATCGCCAACGCACCACAGTCCCGACGCCTACGTCACGCAGGCATCATCTGGAGGAGACCCCTGCCCGAGTCCCGCCGGATCCTCCGGGGTGGGCCATTACAGCCCGTGCAGCCCCGGAGCCCGCGACGAGGAGCAGAATGGTAGCGGGTCGGGGAGCTGGACCGCAGAGGACAACGCATCCCGCAGCTCCCAGTCCTGGGGAACCCCCCACGAGGCAGGCTTCACCCTCGAGAACGCCTCCGATAGCGAGGAGGAACAGCTGTTCTCCCGCCGTTCACCACATCGTGCGGATGACACGAGGGACGACGCCTCGACCAGCGAGGAGAAACGCTTCAGCGCCGAGGACGAAGGGCGCGAGAGCCCCTACGTCGAGCCGGTGCTCCACCAAGTCAGGGAAGGGGATGACTACGCCTGGTATTGGAGGGATTCCTGGATCCATCTCATCCATTACCATTGGACGGTGCAGGCCCCGTGGCGCCCCACGTCAGATCCAATAATAACTTTCCCGCCGTCCCCGGAACAACTCTGCCTAGCAATGGCAAGTGATTCCCAGGGACCGGAGGACCTGAAGGGCCACCATCACCGAACTTGATGCGCGACTTGGCCTCACCACCGCCGCCGGCAGAACCACGACGAGTGGATGCCGCCGCCATCGCCCCAGTGGAACTGACCGCGGAGTCATCGTGGCCTCCCGCACCGACTGCCACCAGAGCCGGACCACCGCCACAGTTCCCCAGGCTAGAGGGACCCCCAGCAAATGACCGATTCCCAACCGGGAAGGCCATGCACTGGGAATCGGAGTCTAGCGACAGCAAGGCTGAGACAATCCAGCGGTTCCGACGCAAAGAGGCTCGTCCGGCCGACGACTCCCCGGAACGCCTGGCAGCTGCCATCGACGAGATGCCCGCACTCGTGCGCCCGGAACCGGCTGCCACCGCCGACACGCCCGCGCCCACGCACCCGGAACCTGCTATAATCTTCGAGATGCCTACGCTCGTGCGCCTGGAGACGGCCGCAGCCGCATCGACACCTGCCCCGGAGGACGCAATGAGCGCAGCCACATCGACACCCGGCCCGGAGAACGCTACGTCGGCAACCAACCCGGAACTCAGCCCGAGAACGGCTCAGTGGGCGTCGCACGTTAATGTGCCCCCGGCAAGCATACCCTCGCCACACGCCCCGGAAACCGCTACGTCGGCGACCAACCCGGATCAGCCCGAGGACGGCTCAGTGGGCGTCGCACGTTAATGTGCCCCCGGCAAGCCTGCCAACGACGCCACCATGGGCGCCCCAGCCACGAGCACCAGTCGCTCTGCCGCGTCACTGGCACGGCAACACACATTAATAACCTACGTATATATATTAGCTATAAACATAATCATAAGCAAAACATAGAAAACCAAGTCTGTACATATGAAGAAGCTTATAATAACTAGAAATAAGCGTTAAGAAATACTAGTCTGTAAGCTAGGTTAGCGAACCCTCGAACCCTTGTTAACATTAACAGCCGATAGTCGGCTGACTCCGATAGGCAGAACTAGCTCGCGAACGAATAAGGGACGATAGCGAGCAGAATCCGCTTATCGGTCTCTTCCGTTACCGATCGCCCAACCGACCAATTGATCTCTCTCCCGAGTGTTCCTAAGAAAACGTAGTGAAACGGTAGAGAAAACCAAGTGAATTCGACAGAGACGAAATTAACCACGAGCCTGCGAGCCGTGCACAAAACAAACCAGCCAATTTAGTGCGCCCCTACCGTCGCGTCCTCGCGAAAACTTACGGCAGCTGCTGCCGCCGCCGCGAACCGCGTGTGCCGCGCCGCGCCAGCTTCCACACACACAGACACGTGTGCCAGTCTTCCGAGTCCAACTGTTGGCCGGACGACTACCTCGATTTAAGTAAGTCCAAGTTAAGCCCCTTTTGTAACTAACTACTGCGTAGCGCATAGCCTACATTATCAAATATATATAGCCAGTACGAACAACCTAACCTCACTTTGAAATATTTGCCACTAAGTCTTTCCGACTCCCTCAGCCGCCCATTAGCGAGCCTCCGCGCCCAGCCGGAGAGTTCTCCTGGGTCCGGACAGCCGCGCTCAACCGGCGCCGCCACCCACAGATAGCCTCCGTGTCCATCCGGAGGAACAAATTCCCAGTCCCATTCGGAACAGTTCGTGCCACAGCTCGGTCGCTGCACTATTGCACAACTATTGGTCGCGGTTGCGAAGGAGCGGAACGGAGCAACTGAAGAGAAGGCCAACGCAGCTATCAAGGCCATATAAACGTGGCTCTGGCGCGTCATCCTGGAGTTAGCGGCGCACAAGACGGAGACGGTCCTTATTTCTAGCCGGAAACTGGTGGAAAACGTGAAAAGGCATTTCCGAAACCCCCAGGGCAGACGCGCTGCAAAGCGGCACAGCTTGCGGCACCAGCAGCGCTAAGAAACGGTGCCAATATAACTTGGCCAGCTCCTCCAGAGCGGCCCCGGATGCTGGATAATGTAATTTATATTAATGAGTAAAATAATTTAAAACAACAATAGCCTTATATATGAAATATGCCGATAAAAGGTATTATTTTATTTATAATGTAATGGATGTTGATTTAAATATAAAATGCTTGTATGCAGAGTTGTTAGCTAGCAAAACTAGCATATATCAGCTTTCCGATTTGAAATTAGCACGTTTTTGGCCAAGTTATAGAAAACTTATAATGGAAAATTTTATTAAATGGAATTTGATTTAAATTTAAAATTCTTGTATGCAGAGTTGTTAGCTGTTAATAACTAGCATAGAACAGCTTTCCGATTCGAAATTAGCACGTTTTTGGCCAAGTTATAAATAATTTATAATTTAAAATTTTATATGATGGATTTTGATTTAAATTAAAAATTCTTGTATGCAGAGTTGTTAGCTGTTAAAAACTAGCATATATCAGCTTTCCGATTTGAAATTAGCACGTTTTTGTCCAAGTTATAAAAAAATGTATAATGGAAAATTTTATATGATGGATTTTGATTTAAATTAAAAATGCTTGTATGTAGAGTTGTTAGCTGTTAAAAGCTAGCATATACCAGCTTTCCCATTTGAAATTAGCACGTTTTTGGCCAAGTTATTGAAAACTTATAATGGAAAATGTTACATAATGGAATTTGATTTAAATTTAAAATTCATGTATGCAGAGTTGTTAGCTGTTAATAACTAGCATAGAACAGGTTTCCGATTCGAAATTAGCACGTTTTTGGCCAAGTTATAAATAATTTATAATGGAAAATTTTATATGATGGATTTTGATTTAAATTAAAAATGCTTGTATGCAGAGTTGTTAGCTATTAAAAACTAGCATATATCAGCTTTCCGATTTGAAATTAGCACGTTTTGGGCCAAGTTATAGAAAACTTATAATGGAAAATTGTATATAATGGAATTTGATTTAAATTTAAAATTCATGTATGCAGAGTTGTTAGCTGTTATAAACTAGCATAAAACAGCTTTCCGATTTGAAATTAGCACGTTTTTGGCCAAGTTATAAAAAAATGTATAATGGAAAATTTTATTTAATGGAATTTGATTTAAATTTAAAATCCATGTATGCAGAGTTGTTAGCTGTTAAAAACTAGGATAGAACAGCTTTCCGATTTGAAACTAGCACGTTTTAGGCCAAGTTATAAAAAAATTTATAATGGAAAATTTTATATGATGGATTTTGATTTAAACTAAAAATGCTTGTATGCAAAGTTGTTAGCTGTTAAAAACTAGCATAAAACAGCATTCCGATTTGGAATTAGCACGTTTTTGGCCAAGTTATAAAAAAATTTATAATGGAAAATTTTATATGATGGATTTTGATTTAAATTAAAAATGCTTATATGCAGAGTTGTTAGCTGTTAAAAGCTAGCATATATCAGCTTTCCGATTTGAAATTAGCACGTTTTTGGCCAAGTTATAGAAAACTTATAATGAAACATTTTATATAATGGAATTTGATTTAAATTTAAAATTTATGTATGCAGAGTGGTTAGCTGTTAAAAAATAGCATATATCAGTTTTCCCATTTGAAATTAGCACGTTTTTGGCCAAGTTATAGAAAACTTATAATGGAAAATTGTATATAATGGAATTTGATTTAAATTTAAAATTCATGTATGCAGAGTTGTTAGCTGTTAAAAACTAGCATAGAACAGCTTTCCGATTTGAAATTAGCACGTTTTTGGCCAAGTAATAAATAATGGCCAAGTTATAAATAATTTATAACGGAAAATTTTATATGATGGATTTGGATTTAAATTAAAAATGCTTGTATGCAGAGAGTTGTTAGCTGTTAAAAACTAGCATATATCAGCTTTCCGATTTGAAATTAGCACGTTTTTGGCCAAGTTATAGAAAACTTATAACGGAAAATTTTATTTAATGGAATTTGATTTAAATTTAAAATCCATGTATGCAGAGTTGTTAGCTGTTGAAATGGAGTGGGCGGAGTTGTCCAAAATAGGCCGGCTCGGTCGTGGCGGGATGAGGCCGTCGAATGTTGGGGTTGTTGTTGGTTGCTGCGGCTGGAAGTCGAAAAAACTCCCAAGTCCCGAAAAAGCAGAAAGCGGCGAGAAATCGAATTCACAAAAGAATGGCACTTTATTGGCACACTTCAGATTTTAGATTAGATTAAAACTAAGTTAAAACTAAAGAGGAACCCAAACTGGACCGCGGAGTGGTGGGTTTCGCCGGGAGCGGGAGAGCACCGGAGAGCGGGAGTGCAAGCGGGAGTGCAAGCGCCAGTGCAGCGCTCGCTCTTACACTGCCGCTCGAAACTAAGCGCCCTTATGGCGCGAACATTCTCCCCCCCCTTGCGGCAGCAAGAGTCAGGATTACTCCTCGTGGCATACTCCGGAGACGGTCCATCCAAACACGGTGCTCTGAGCGACGGGCAGCCCATCTTCCAGCTTCAGGAACCCCGGTTGGATCAGCTTGGGGAACAAGTCTGACCCCAACGCGAGGGAAATGGTCGATGGGCGATGGAACTGCTCATCCGCGAGCCGGATATCGTCGAACTTGGCCCGGATGGTGTCCCTCAGAGCCCGTACTGGCGTGCGAATCCTAAGGCTGGGATCGAGCCTTAAAACGACGTCGAGCCTGAAGTCGCCCGTGCGGGATCGGATGGTCGCCGTGCAGACCTCCTCCTCGCCTGTCTGCGTGACGGGCAGCCGGTATGCCGTCGCCAACGACCGGTCAATACTGCTGACCGCCATGCACGGGTCGATCAGGGCCCCCATCTCAAACGTGGTGCTCCCGGTGTCGAGCAGCACGCAGGCGGTCGGGAGGATGTGAACCACCCTCTGTCGCAGATAGGCCGCCACGGTCGGAGATGGAGTGGGGGCCACTGAACGCGCTGGTTCCCTTGGGACGGGATGGCGAGCCGGCGCTGGAGTGGGGGCCGCCGGCCGAGCAGGATCACTGGAGACGGGCTGACGAGCGGGGCGTTCGGTGCGTGGACGAGAGGTTGATGGCACCTCCTCGTGCATGTGGAGCAGGGTGTGATGATCCCCCCCGCACGTCTTACATCCCTCGGTGCTTCGGCAGGTCCCTCCTGAGTGCTCGTGGGCGAGGCAATTCGAGCAGTACTTGTTAATCAGCACTGCCCGAAGGCGCTTCTCAGCGCTCAGTTTCTGGAACCTCTTGCACTTCCGAAGAGGATGGATGCCCCGGCAGACTCGGCAGCGGTAGGATTGAATACCTCGGGTACGTCTGCTATCCAAATCCTGGGCTGTGCGGGGACGCGGCACCATTATGTCGAAGTTGTTCTGCGAGGAAAAGAGACAAAAAGTTGGCTTAGTATGTGACCTCGCAGACGGAAATAGATTAATGGCTGGAAGTAGCCGGTTCCTTGCTCTCCATAGGGAGAAGGATAACCTTATGCACGGGCCGTTTTATTGTGCCGCGCGCCGTACGGACTTCAGCCACTCGAACTCGGCCATCGGCTCCGGGGAAAACAGAAGCGTCGCAAGTTCCTCAAATGTATACTTGCGCGTAGCCGTGGCTTTATAGAAAAGAGTTTTGAAACTTTTCACCCCTGCTTCCCACAGACCCCCCATATGCGGAGCCCCGGGCGGGATGAAGCGCCAGTCAAGTCCCTGATGGCTGTGTACATCAGTCACAGACTCTTTGACGGCTTGAAGGAAGTCCCGAGAAAGTAGAGAAGCTGCCCCCACAAACGTTTTGCCATTATCAGAATGAATCCGCCTAGGGCACCCGCGCCTAGCTACGAAACGAGCGAAGGCGGCTAGGAACTTTTCGGCGGTGAGATCGGATGTCGGCTCTAAATGGATAGCCTTCGTGGAAAAACACACAAATACACATACATATCCCTTGGTAATGAGACACGCTCTCCCGGTATAGTTTTTAATCTCGAACGGCCCGGCATAATCAATGCCCGTATATGTAAAAGGCCTCGAGAAGGACACTCTGTCCTTTGGAAGATCGCCCATCAGCTGAGTTTGCAGTCTCTTTTTGTAAATCGTGCAGATCTTACACGGATTCACCACTGCCTTGACCAGATTCTTGAGTTTAGGAATCCAATACTTCGATCGGATCAGGCGAACGATCAACTGACTACCGCCGTGAAGAGTAATCTGGTGGGTGAATTGGACGAGAAGGCGAGACAGTCTACAGCCGTAGGGCAGAATTATTGGATGCCGTTCATCATACTGGAGGGCTCTAGAAGCTGCGACGCGACCACACGCCCTTAGGAGGCCGAGTTGGTCCGTGAACGGAAACAAGTTTAAAATTGGACTTGCCCCCGGAAGGGGCTTCTTCTCTGCCAAGTGCTTCAGCTCTTGGCCGTATGCTCGACGTTGCGCGATGGAAATCAGCGTTTGTTCTGCCTCTTGGATTTCTTCCCTCGTGGGTCGGGAAGTAGAGGAGATCGCGCCCTTACGGCAGCGGCTAAGGAAGCGCCGAACATACGCCAGGACTCGCAGTGCTTTGTCCAGTTTAGAGAAGCGTTCGAGAAATTCGTCAGAAGGGACCTGGCTGAAATGCACCTTCACCGCGCGCTGCTCGAGCTCTGTGTTCGGTTGCACAATGCTTTGGGCTGGCCACAGCTCTTGTGGCCCTTGCAGCCACTCTGGCCCATGCCACCAAAGTTGACTATCCGCTAACTCGAGTAGGGACACGCCTCGACTAGCTAAATCGGCGGAATTTTGTTCGGATCGAACGTGTGCCCAGCAGTCGACTGGTACTGCCTGCGTTATCTTGGCCACTCTGTTGGCAACAAACGTGGTCCAGTTGCACGCCGGCTTCCGTAACCAGGCCAGAACGATGGTCGAATCGGTCCAGCAGCGTATGTCGGAACTTGGTGTGGGCATATTAGGAAGAATAGCCGTTACCATCTCGGCTAACAACACGGCGCCACATAGCTCTAGCCGTGGAAGGGACACGGTCTTGACGGGAGCGACTCGGGTCTTGGATGTGAGGAGGTTAGAAAGTATTTTCTGACCCACCTCGACGCGCACGTAGATCGCCTCTCCGTAAGCCTTTTGGGACGCATCACAGAATCCATGATACGCCACTTTGATCTCAGGCTGAAAACAGACCCATCTCGGGACGCGGATCTGGTTGAGGTCGGAATACTCATGAAGAAACGCCTGCCACCTCTGACTCATTTCGCTGGGAAGCTTATCATCCCAGCTTAAATCTTGTAGCCAAATCTCCTGCATAAACATTTTGGAACGTATTATAAACGGAGCGAGCCATCCGGCTGGATCAAACAACCTCGCGACTTGGGACAACACCTCCCGCTTTGTAAAGGAGGGTTCCACCACTATTTCTGGCGGCACGAAGTAGAATTCGTCGGACTTAGCCCTCCATCGAATCCCGAGCGTTTTGGCCGTGCTTTCGGTATCGATATCGAGGAACTCGCTATGAAGGAGGTGTTCGGCAGGAATATTTTGTAGTATGCTCGTGTGGTTTGAAGTCCACTTCCTCAACGGGAAACCAGCAGAGCTAAGAGCTGCTTGTAGCTCTTGGATTGAACTATGGGCCTCAGATATGGAATTTGCCCCTGCTAGAACGTCATCGACGTACATATGTTGTTGAAGAATGTGGCTGGCTTTTGGAAACGCCCCTTGGACATCCTCTGCTAGCTGCTGCAGCACTCGAATAGCGAGGAAGGGCGCACAGTTGACCCCGAAGGTAACTGTTTTCAACTCAAAGTCTCGAATATCCCCCTCCTTATCTCGGAACAGGATTCTTTGAAAGGGTGTATGTTTCGGATCGACCCAGATCTGACGGTACATCTTTGTGATGTCCGCGCTGAACACATATTGGAAATATCGCCATTTCAGAATTTGAATGGTCAGATCGGATTGCAGGACTGGACCAGCATGAAGAATATCATTTAAGCTGGTTCCATTCGCAGATGGACTGGAGGCGTTAAATACAACGCGAAGCTTTGTCGTAGTACTTTCGGGCTTGATTACCGCGTGATGTGGAAGATAGTAAGTGGGGGAACTATGAGTCGATGGAACTTCGTGCATATGACCCAGATCCAGATACTCCTGAATCACGCTGTCATATTGCTCTTTTAACGGAAAGTCTCTTTTTAAACGATTCTCGTTTCGAAGAAACTGAGCTAACGCAATGGACCTTGAATATCCCAGATCGGACCCCGAGTTTTCGGGGTCGCAGAATGGGAGCGTAACCACGTACCTCCCGCTTGCGTCTCTTTTGGTAGTCCGGAGGAAGTTCCTTTCGCAATAGGAATCCGACTCTTTCACCATCTGGAATGGTAGATCCTCCACCTCCCAGAACTTGCTAAGAAGCGAGTCTAACGAATCTTCCTTTTGGTGGTGTACTTGAGTCGTGAAGGATGCGACTCTGTTGGCCTTAGTATTGGAGATCGGCCCGGTAAGTACCCAGCCGAAGATGGTCTCTTGGCCTAGGAGGGAGCCACAAATGTTTCTCCGAGTGCCTTGCATCATCACCGACGGTAGAATATCAGCTCCGATCAGTAAATCGATTTGGGAACTTTCAAAGAAGTTTGGGTCTGCCCATTGGAGATCGGGCAGGTCTTGCAAAGAATTCCTGGGAACTGGATGGGAGGGCAGTTTGCCCGCTAATTCCGGAAGGACATAGGCTGCGGTATCTAGTTGAAGACCCGGCTTAGTAGGGGAGCGGATAGCAAACTGGCAGAGTCTCGTTGACTCTGCCGAAACCGATTGGTTTAGCCCTGAGACTTGTGTTTGGGTTTTTCGGAAAGGCAACTTAAGGAGTTTGAACATGCGTTCGGAGATGAAGGTAGCTTCCGATCCCGAGTCGAATAAAGCTCGGGCTCGGTAGCTCGTGCCCAGATGGCACACGTCAACAATTGCCGTGCTCAGCAGGACGGCTGTAGTATTTGCAGCGAAATAATTTTGCACCGTTGAGGTGCTCGCGGATGCATTGCGACTGGAGGACTGTTGCGCCGAGGGCGCCGAGGTTGGAGAGCTCGTGGGTCGAGCGTTTGAGGAAGTCGTGCTTGAGGAACTGGGGGAGCCGCGATGCAGCAATGTATGATGCCTCCCCCTACACGTGAAACAGCTATGTGTGCTCGTGCAATCACGCAGCTGGTGGCCTCTAGCGAAACAGTTCAGGCATAGCTGCTTCTTTTTGATGTAGCCGGAACGCGCGTCGACAGACATGTTGAGAAAGCGCGGGCACAATCTGATTGGATGATTTTCCTTAGAACATAAGTCACACCCCTTTTGTTTGGGGGTGACCTTGGTCTCGAAGGATTGCAGCCTTTTGGGAACTGACTGAGTCGGCTTCATATCCTCGATAGCCTCCAGTGTCCGATACCTTTCGCTCAGGAAGGTGTTCATCTCCTCCCAAGCCGGAATTTCGGACTTCGAAGTTAGCGACTGTTCCCATAAGGAAAGGGTTAACTTTGGCAGTTTGCTGGCGCACAGGAAGACCAACAGACAATCCCAGTTGTCAGTGGAGATATTGGAATGTGCTAGCGCTGTTAGACACCCCTGAATCGTAGACTGCAGCTCCTTTAGAGCATGTCCCGACTCTTGAGAAACGGAGCTCAAGTTGAACAAAAGCTTGAGTTGGCTGTTGACTAAAAGTCTTTTGTTTTGGAAACGGTCTTGAAGCGCTGCCCACGCTGACGCGAAGCCGTCATTTGTAAGCGGGGATTTGGACACTATGGCCTTTGCCTCGCCACTAGTTTTGGTGAGGAGATGGAAAAGCTTCTCGACCGGTGTCAGCCTGGGGTTGTTAACATAAACTGCCGTGAACAGGTCCCGGAAAGTGGGCCATCGGAGGTAGTCCCCATCGAAAACTTCTGTATCGCAGGGCGGTAGCCGGCAACCGGACGAAATAAGCGGTTGAGAGGGAAGAGCTGGAACGGCTTGAGGCGTCACTCTGTCTAGCGTTTCGCTAATCTGAGCTGCACATGTCTCGTATACGGAGTAGCAATAGTCATACTTTGCTTGTAGGAGAGGCAAGGTGCTGAGGGATCCTTCCTGGGCAATGAGGTCAGAGCAGATTTCGTACTCTTTTTCAACCTTCTCCCATAAGGCTCGCACTTGCTGCAGACGGACTTGCAATGTGTGTGAAGATTGCGAAGCCTGACCAGGAGTATTGATTTTGTCCTCGAAAGCGCTGACGCGATCGCTCACAGCGATGAATTTGTGCAACGCAGCGGTTGCGGCCGTTGGCTGCTCGGCTACCGACATTTTCCTACTAGCGCGTGTGACCCTCAGAAATGTAGTCCCGGATGCAGAGGGATTCTCTGGCTGTTCCACAAGTGAAGATTCGCTCGACGCTTTCGCCACCGGTTTGGAGACGACAATTCTCGGACTTGTTTTTGAGCTCGTCGTTGGGCGATCTCTGATCTTTGGCGTGGCACTCGAGCTTCTAGGTCTCGGGCTAGCGGACTTGGGCACTTGTTTGACGCGAGAAGGCAGCGGAGAGGAAAGGG
This sequence comes from Drosophila anomelani, assembly GCA_035045905.1. Lineage (NCBI taxonomy): Eukaryota > Metazoa > Arthropoda > Insecta > Diptera > Drosophilidae > Drosophila > Drosophila anomelani. The sequence continues at coordinate 19,896 of JAWNOO010000082.1, read as the reverse complement.
TGGTCTTTGTTTCCTTTTTTGGTGTCGGCGTTGGCTTCTTGTCACCCTCAACGGGCATACTCAGCTACGCTGTTTAAATCGGAAGGCCTCATCCCGCCACGACCGAGCCGGCCTATTTTGGACAACTCCGCCCACTCCATTTCACGGAGTGGTGGGTTTCGCCGGGAGCGGGAGAGCACCGGAGAGCGGGAGTGCAAGCGGGAGTGCAAGCGCCAGTGCAGCGCTCGCTCTTACACTGCCGCTCGAAACTAAGCGCCCTTATGGCGCGAACAGCTGTTAAAAACTAGCATATATCAGCTTTCCGATTTGAAATTAGCACGTTTTTGTCCAAGTTATAAAAAAATGTATAATGGAAAATTTTATATGATGGATTTTGATTTAAATTAAAAATGCTTGTATGCAGAGTTGTCAGCTGTTAAAAGCTAGCATATACCAGCTTTCCCATTTGAAATTAGCACGTTTTTGGCCAAGTTATTGAAAACTTATAATGGAAAATGTTACATAATGGAATTTGATTTAAATTTAAAGTTCATGTATGCAGAGTTGTTAGCTGTTAATAACTAGCATAGAACAGCTTTCCGATTCGAAATTAGCACGTTTTTGGCCAAGTTATAAATAATTTATAATGGAAATTTTTATATGATGGATTTTGATTTAAATTAAAAATGCTTGTATGCAGAGTTGTTAGCTGTTAAAAACTAGCATAGAACAGCTTTCCGATTCGAAATTAGCACGTTTTTGGCCAAGTTATAGAAAACTTATAATGAAAAATTTTATATAATGGAATTTGATTTAAATTTAAAATTTATGTATGCAAAGTTGTTAGCTGTTAAAAAGAAGCATATATCAGCTTTCCCATTTGAAATTAGCACGTTTTTGGCCAAGTTATAGAAAACTTATAATGGAAAATTGTATATAATGGAATTTGATTTAAATTTAAAATTCATGTATGCAGAGTTGTTAGCTGTTAAAAACTAGCATAGAACAGCTTTCCGATTCAAAATTAGCACGTTTTTGGCCAAGTAATAAATAATGGCCAAGTTATAAATAATTTATAACGGAAAATTTTATATGATGGATTTGGATTTAAATTAAAAATTCTTGTATGCAGAGAGTTGTTAGCTGTTAAAAACTAGCATATATCAGCTTTCCGATTTGAAATTAGCACGTTTTTGGCCAAGTTATAGAAAACTTATAACGGAAAATTTTATTTAATGGAACTTGATTTGAATTAGCACGTTTTTGGCCAAGTTATAAATAATTTATAATGGAAAATTTTATATGATGGATTTTGATTTAAATTAAAAATGCTGTATGCAGAGTTGTTAGCTATTAAAAACTAGCATATATCAGCTTTCCGATTTGAAATTAGCACGTTTTGGGCCAAGTTATAGAAAACTTATAATGAAAAATTTTATATAATGGAATTTGATTTAAATTTAAAATTCATGTATGCAGAGTTGTTAGCTGTTATAAACTAGCATAAAACAGCTTTCCGATTTGAAATTAGCACGTTTTTGGCCAAGTTATAAAAAAATTTATAATGGAAAATTTTATTTAATGGAAGTTGATTTAAATTTAAAATCCATGTATGCAGAGTTGTTAGCTGTTAAAAACTAGCATATATCAGCTTTCCGATTTGAAACTAGCACGTTTTAGGCCAAGTTATAAAAAAATTTATAATGGAAAATTTTATATGATGGATTTTGATTTAAACTAAAAATGCTTGTATGCAGAGTTGTTAGCTGTTAAAAACTAGCATAAAACAGCATTCCGACTTGGAATTAGCACGTTTTTGGCCAAGTTATAGAAAACTTATAATGAAAAATTTTATATAATGGAATTTGATTTAAATTTAAAATTTATGCATGCAGAGTTGTTAGCTGTTAAAAAATAGCATATATCAGCTTTCCCATTTGAAATTAGCACGTTTTTGGCCAAGTAATAAATAATGGCCAAGTTATAAATAATTTATAACGGAAAATTTTATATGATGGATTTGGATTTAAATTAAAAATGCTTGTATGCAGAGAGTTGTTAGCTGTTAAAAACTAGCATATATCAGCTTTCCGATTTGAAATTAGCACGTTTTTGGCCAAGTTATAGAAAACTTATAACGGAAAATTTTATTTAATGGAATTTGATTTAAATTTAAAATCCATGTATGCAGAGTTGTTAGCTGTTAAAAACTAGCATATATCAGCTTTCCGATTTGAAATTAGCACGTTTTTGTCCAAGTTATAAAAAAATGTATAATGGAAAATTTTATATGATGGATTTTGATTTAAATTAAAAATGCTTGTATGCAGAGTTGTTAGCTGTTAAAAGCTAGCATATACCAGCTTTCCCATTTGAAATTAGCACGTTTTTGGCCAAGTTATTGAAAACTTATAATGGAAAATGTTACATAATGGAATTTGATTTAAATTTAAAGTTCATGTATGCAGAGTTGTTAGCTGTTAATAACTAGCATAGAACAGCTTTCCGATTCGAAATTAGCACGTTTTTGGCCAAGTTATAAATAATTTATAATGGAAATTTTTATATGATGGATTTTGATTTAAATTAAAAATGCTTGTATGCAGAGTTGTTAGCTGTTAAAAACTAGCATATATCAGCTTTCCGATTTGAAACTAGCACGTTTTAGGCCAAGTTATAAAAAAATTTATAATGGAAAATTTTATATGATGGATTTTGATTTAAACTAAAAATGCTTGTATGCAGAGTTGTTAGCTGTTAAAAACTAGCATAGAACAGCTTTCCGATTTGAAATTAGCACGTTTTTGGCCAAGTTAAAAAAAAAATTTATAATGGAAAATTTTATTTAATGGAAGTTGATTTAAATTTAAAATCCATGTATGCAGAGTTGTTAGCTGTTAAAAACTAGCATATATCAGCTTTCCGATTTGAAACTAGCACGTTTTAGGCCAAGTTATAAAAAAATTTATAATGGAAAATTTTATATGATGGATTTTGATTTAAACTAAAAATGCTTGTATGCAGAGTTGTTAGCTGTTAAAAACTAGCATAAAACAGCATTCCGACTTGGAATTAGCACGTTTTTGGCCAAGTTATAGAAAACTTATAATGAAAAATTTTATATAATGGAATTTGATTTAAATTTAAAATTTATGCATGCAGAGTTGTTAGCTGTTAAAAAATAGCATATATCAGCTTTCCCATTTGAAATTAGCACGTTTTTGGCCAAGTTACAGAAAACTTATAATGGAAAATTGTATATAATGGAATTTGATTTAAATTTAAAATTCATGTATGCAGAGTTGTTAGCTGTTAAAAACTAGCATAGAACAGCTTTCCGATTTGAAATTAGCACGTTTTTGGCCAAGTAATAAATAATGGTCAAGTTATATATAATTTATAACGGAAAATTTTATATGATGGATTTGGATTTAAATTAAAAATGCTTGTATGCAGAGAGTTGTTAGCTGTTAAAAACTAGCATATATCAGCTTTCCGATTTGAAATTAGCACGTTTTTGGCCAAGTTATAGAAAACTTATAACGGAAAATTTTATTTAATGGAATTTGATTTAAATTTAAAATCCATGTATGCAGAGTTGTTAGCTGTTAAAAACTAGCATATATCAGCTTTCCGATTTGAAATAAGCACGTTTTTGTCCAAGTTATAAAAAAATGTATAATGGAAAATTTTATATGATGGATTTTGATTTAAATTAAAAATGCTTGTATGCAGAGTTGTTAGCTGTTAAAAGCTAGCATATACCAGCTTTCCCATTTGAAATTAGCACGTTTTTGGCCAAGTTATTGAAAACTTATAATGGAAAATGTTACATAATGGAATTTGATTTAAATTTAAAATTCATGTATGCAGAGTTGTTAGCTGTTAATAACTAGCATAGAACAGCTTTCCGATTCGCAATTAGCACGTTTTTGGCCAAGTTATAAATAATTTATAATGGAAAATTTTATATGATGGATTTTGATTTAAATTAAAAATGCTTGTATGCAGAGTTGTTAGCTGTTATAAACTAGCATAAAACAGCTTTCCGATTTGAAAGTAGCACGTTTTTGGCCAAGTTATAAAAAAATTTATAATGGAAAATTTTATTTAATGGAAGTTGATTTAAATTTAAAATCCATGTATGCAGAGTTGTTAGCTGTTAAAAACTAGCATATATCAGCTTTCCGATTTGAAACTAGCACGTTTTAGGCCAAGTTATAAAAAAATTTATAATGGAAAATTTTATATGATGGATTTTGATTTAAACTAAAAATGCTTGTATGCAGAGTTGTTAGCTGTTAAAAACTAGCATAAAACAGCATTCCGACTTGGAATTAGCACGTTTTTGGCCAAGTTATAGAAAACTTATAATGAAAAATTTTATATAATGGAATTTGATTTAAATTTAAAATTTATGCATGCAGAGTTGTTAGCTGTTAAAAAATAGCATATATCAGCTTTCCCATTTGAAATTAGCACGTTTTTGGCCAAGTTACAGAAAACTTATAATGGAAAATTGTATATAATGGAATTTGATTTAAATTTAAAATTCATGTATGCAGAGTTGTTAGCTGTTAAAAACTAGCATAGAACAGCTTTCCGATTTGAAATTAGCACGTTTTTGGCCAAGTAATAAATAATGGCCAAGTTATAAATAATTTATAACGGAAAATTTTATATGATGGATTTGGATTTAAATTAAAAATGCTTGTATGCAGAGAGTTGTTAGCTGTTAAAAACTAGCATATATCAGCTTTCCGATTTGAAATTAGCACGTTTTTGGCCAAGTTATAGAAAACTTATAACGGAAAATTTTATTTAATGGAATTTGATTTAAATTTAAAATCCATGTATGCAGAGTTGTTAGCTGTTAAAAACTAGCATATATCAGCTTTCCGATTTGAAATTAGCACGTTTTTGTCCAAGTTATAAAAAAATGTATAATGGAAAATTTTATATGATGGATTTTGATTTAAATTAAAAATGCTTGTATGCAGAGTTGTTAGCTGTTAAAAGCTAGCATATACCAGCTTTCCCATTTGAAATTAGCACGTTTTTGGCCAAGTTATTGAAAACTTATAATGGAAAATGTTACATAATGGAATTTGATTTAAATTTAAAGTTCATGTATGCAGAGTTGTTAGCTGTTAATAACTAGCATAGAACAGCTTTCCGATTCGAAATTAGCACGTTTTTGGCCAAGTTATAAATAATTTATAATGGAAATTTTTATATGATGGATTTTGATTTAAATTAAAAATGCTTGTATGCAGAGTTGTTAGCTGTTAAAAACTAGCATATATCAGCTTTCCGATTTGAAACTAGCACGTTTTAGGCCAAGTTATAAAAAAATTTATAATGGAAAATTTTATATGATGGATTTTGATTTAAACTAAAAATGCTTGTATGCAGAGTTGTTAGCTGTTAAAAACTAGCATAGAACAGCTTTCCGATTTGAAATTAGCACGTTTTTGGCCAAGTTAAAAAAAAAATTTATAATGGAAAATTTTATTTAATGGAAGTTGATTTAAATTTAAAATCCATGTATGCAGAGTTGTTAGCTGTTAAAAACTAGCATATATCAGCTTTCCGATTTGAAACTAGCACGTTTTAGGCCAAGTTATAAAAAAATTTATAATGGAAAATTTTATATGATGGATTTTGATTTAAACTAAAAATGCTTGTATGCAGAGTTGTTAGCTGTTAAAAACTAGCATAAAACAGCATTCCGACTTGGAATTAGCACGTTTTTGGCCAAGTTATAGAAAACTTATAATGAAAAATTTTATATAATGGAATTTGATTTAAATTTAAAATTTATGCATGCAGAGTTGTTAGCTGTTAAAAAATAGCATATATCAGCTTTCCCATTTGAAATTAGCACGTTTTTGGCCAAGTTACAGAAAACTTATAATGGAAAATTGTATATAATGGAATTTGATTTAAATTTAAAATTCATGTATGCAGAGTTGTTAGCTGTTAAAAACTAGCATAGAACAGCTTTCCGATTTGAAATTAGCACGTTTTTGGCCAAGTAATAAATAATGGTCAAGTTATATATAATTTATAACGGAAAATTTTATATGATGGATTTGGATTTAAATTAAAAATGCTTGTATGCAGAGAGTTGTTAGCTGTTAAAAACTAGCATATATCAGCTTTCCGATTTGAAATTAGCACGTTTTTGGCCAAGTTATAGAAAACTTATAACGGAAAATTTTATTTAATGGAATTTGATTTAAATTTAAAATCCATGTATGCAGAGTTGTTAGCTGTTAAAAACTAGCATATATCAGCTTTCCGATTTGAAATAAGCACGTTTTTGTCCAAGTTATAAAAAAATGTATAATGGAAAATTTTATATGATGGATTTTGATTTAAATTAAAAATGCTTGTATGCAGAGTTGTTAGCTGTTAAAAGCTAGCATATACCAGCTTTCCCATTTGAAATTAGCACGTTTTTGGCCAAGTTATTGAAAACTTATAATGGAAAATGTTACATAATGGAATTTGATTTAAATTTAAAATTCATGTATGCAGAGTTGTTAGCTGTTAATAACTAGCATAGAACAGCTTTCCGATTCGCAATTAGCACGTTTTTGGCCAAGTTATAAATAATTTATAATGGAAAATTTTATATGATGGATTTTGATTTAAATTAAAAATGCTTGTATGCAGAGTTGTTAGCTGTTATAAACTAGCATAAAACAGCTTTCCGATTTGAAAGTAGCACGTTTTTGGCCAAGTTATAAAAAAATGTATAATGGAAAATTTTATTAAATGGAATTTGATTTAAATTTAAAATCCATTTATGCAGAGTTGTTAGATGTTAAAAACTAGCATATATCAGCTTTTCAATTTGAAATTAGCACGTTTTAGACCAAGTTATAAAAAAATGTATAATGGAAAATTTTATATGATGGATTTTGATTTAAACTAAAAATGCTTGTATGCAAAGTTATTAGCTGTTAAAAACTAGCATAAAACAGCATTCCGATTTGGAATAAGCACGTTTTTGGCCAAGTTATAAAAAAATTTATAATGGAAAATTTTATATGATGGATTTTTATTTAAACTAAAAATGCTTGTATGCAGAGTTGTTAGCTGTTAAAAGCTAGCATATATCAGCTTTCCGATTTGAAATTAGCACGTTTTTGGCCAAGTTATAGAAAACTTATAATGAAAAATTTTATATAATGGAATTTGATTTAAATTTAAAATTTATGTATGCAGAGTTGTTAGCTGTTAAAAAATAGCATATATCAGCTTTCCCATTTGAAATTAGCACGTTTTTGGCCAAGTTATAGAAAACTTATAATGGAAAATTGTATATAATGGAATTTGATTTAAATTTAAAATTCATGTATGCAGAGTTGTTAGCTGTTAAAAACTAGCATAGAACAGCTTTCCGATTTGAAATTAGCACGTTTTTGGCCAAGTAATAAATAATGGCCAAGTTATAAATAATTTATAATGGAAAATTTTATATGATGGATTTGGATTTAAATTAAAAATGCTTGTATGCAGAGAGTTGTTAGTTGTTAAAAACTAGCATATATCAGCTTTCCGATTTGAAATTAGCACGTTTTTGGCCAAGTTATAGAAAACTTATAACGGAAAATTTTATTTAATGGAATTTGATTTAAATTTAAAATCCATGTATGCAGAGTTGTTAGCTGTTAAAAACTAGCATATATCAGCTTTCTGAATTGAAATTAGCACGTTTTTGTCCAAGTTATAAAAAAATGTATAATGGAAAATTTTATATGATGGATTTTGATTTAAATTAAAAATGCTTGTATGCAGAGTTGTTAGCTGTTAAAAGCTAGCATATACCAGCTTTCCCATTTGAAATTAGCACGTTTTTGGCCAAGTTATTGAAAACTTATAATGGAAAATGTTACATAATGGAATTTGATTTACATTTAAAATTCATGTATGCAGAGTTGTTACCTGTTAATAATTAGCACGTTTTTGGCCAAGTTATAAATAATTTATAATGGAAATTTTTATATGATGGATTTTGATTTAAATTAAAAATGCTTGTATGCAGAGTTGTTAGCTGTTAAAAACTAGCATAGAACAGCTTTCCGATTCGAAATTAGCACGTTTTTGGCCAAGTTATAGAAAACTTATAATGGAAAATTTTATATAATGGAATTTGATTTAAATTTAAAATTTATGTATTCAGAGTTGTTAGCTGTTAAAAAATAGCATATATCAGCTTTCCCATTTGAAATTAGCACGATTTTGACCAAGTTATAGAAAACTTATAATGGAAAATTGTATATAATGGAATTTGATTTAAATTTAAAATTCATGTATGCAGAGTTGTTAGCTGTTAAAAACTAGCATAGAACAGCTTTCCGATTCGAAATTAGCACGTTTTTGGCCAAGTAATAAATAATGGAAAAGTTATAAATAATTTATAACGGAAAATTTTATATGATGGATTTGGATTTAAATTAAAAATGCTTGTATGCAGAGAGTTGTTAGCTGTTAAAAACTAGCATATATCAGCTTTCCGATTTGAAATTAGCACGTTTTTGGCCAAGTTATAGAAAACTTATAACGGAAAATTTTATTTAATGGAATTTGATTTAAATTTAAAATCCATGTATGCAGAGTTGTTAGCTGTTAAAAACTAGCATATATCAGCTTTCCGATTTGAAATTAGCACGTTTTTGTCCAAGTTATAAAAAAATGTATAATGGAAAATTTTATATGATGGATTTTGATTTAAATTAAAAATGCTTGTATGCAGAGTTGTTAGCTGTTAAAAGCTAGCATATACCAGCTTTCCCATTTGAAATTAGCACGTTTTTGGCCAAGTTATTGAAAACTTATAATGGAAAATGTTACATAATGGAATTTGATTTAAATTTAAAATTCATGTATGCAGAGTTGTTAGCTGTTAATAACTAGCATAGAACAGCTTTCCGATTCGCAATTAGCACGTTTTTGGCCAAGTTATAAATAATTTATAATGGAAAATTTTATATGATGGATTTTGATTTAAATTAAAAATGCTTGTATGCAGAGTTGTTAGCTGTTATAAACTAGCATAAAACAGCTTTCCGATTTGAAAGTAGCACGTTTTTGGCCAAGTTATAAAAAAATGTATAATGGAAAATTTTATTAAATGGAATTTGATTTAAATTTAAAATCCATTTATGCAGAGTTGTTAGATGTTAAAAACTAGCATATATCAGCTTTTCAATTTGAAATTAGCACGTTTTAGACCAAGTTATAAAAAAATGTATAATGGAAAATTTTATATGATGGATTTTGATTTAAACTAAAAATGCTTGTATGCAAAGTTATTAGCTGTTAAAAACTAGCATAAAACAGCATTCCGATTTGGAATAAGCACGTTTTTGGCCAAGTTATAAAAAAATTTATAATGGAAAATTTTATATGATGGATTTTTATTTAAACTAAAAATGCTTGTATGCAGAGTTGTTAGCTGTTAAAAGCTAGCATATATCAGCTTTCCGATTTGAAATTAGCACGTTTTTGGCCAAGTTATAGAAAACTTATAATGAAAAATTTTATATAATGGAATTTGATTTAAATTTAAAATTTATGTATGCAGAGTTGTTAGCTGTTAAAAAATAGCATATATCAGCTTTCCCATTTGAAATTAGCACGTTTTTGGCCAAGTTATAGAAAACTTATAATGGAAAATTGTATATAATGGAATTTGATTTAAATTTAAAATTCATGTATGCAGAGTTGTTAGCTGTTAAAAACTAGCATAGAACAGCTTTCCGATTTGAAATTAGCACGTTTTTGGCCAAGTAATAAATAATGGCCAAGTTATAAATAATTTATAATGGAAAATTTTATATGATGGATTTGGATTTAAATTAAAAATGCTTGTATGCAGAGAGTTGTTAGTTGTTAAAAACTAGCATATATCAGCTTTCCGATTTGAAATTAGCACGTTTTTGGCCAAGTTATAGAAAACTTATAACGGAAAATTTTATTTAATGGAATTTGATTTAAATTTAAAATCCATGTATGCAGAGTTGTTAGCTGTTAAAAACTAGCATATATCAGCTTTCTGAATTGAAATTAGCACGTTTTTGTCCAAGTTATAAAAAAATGTATAATGGAAAATTTTATATGATGGATTTTGATTTAAATTAAAAATGCTTGTATGCAGAGTTGTTAGCTGTTAAAAGCTAGCATATACCAGCTTTCCCATTTGAAATTAGCACGTTTTTGGCCAAGTTATTGAAAACTTATAATGGAAAATGTTACATAATGGAATTTGATTTACATTTAAAATTCATGTATGCAGAGTTGTTACCTGTTAATAATTAGCACGTTTTTGGCCAAGTTATAAATAATTTATAATGGAAATTTTTATATGATGGATTTTGATTTAAATTAAAAATGCTTGTATGCAGAGTTGTTAGCTGTTAAAAACTAGCATAGAACAGCTTTCCGATTCGAAATTAGCACGTTTTTGGCCAAGTTATAGAAAACTTATAATGGAAAATTTTATATAATGGAATTTGATTTAAATTTAAAATTTATGTATGCAGAGTTGTTAGCTGTTAAAAAATAGCATATATCAGCTTTCCCATTTGAAATTAGCACGATTTTGACCAAGTTATAGAAAACTTATAATGGAAAATTGTATATAATGGAATTTGATTTAAATTTAAAATTCATGTATGCAGAGTTGTTAGCTGTTAAAAACTAGCATAGAACAGCTTTCCGATTCGAAATTAGCACGTTTTTGGCCAAGTAATAAATAATGGAAAAGTTATAAATAATTTATAACGGAAAATTTTATATGATGGATTTGGATTTAAATTAAAAATGCTTGTATGCAGAGAGTTGTTAGCTGTTAAAAACTAGCATATATCAGCTTTCCGATTTGAAATTAGCACGTTTTTGGCCAAGTTATAGAAAACTTATAACGGAAAATTTTATTTAATGGAATTTGATTTAAATTTAAAATCCATGTATGCAGAGTTGTTAGCTGTTAAAAACTAGCATATATCAGCTTTCCGATTTGAAATTAGCACGTTTTTGTCCAAGTTATAAAAAAATGTATAATGGAAAATTTTATATGATGGATTTTGATTTAAATTAAAAATGCTTGTATGCAGAGTTGTTAGCTGTTAAAAGCTAGCATATACCAGCTTTCCCATTTGAAATTAGCACGTTTTTGGCCAAGTTATTGAAAACTTATAATGGAAAATGTTACATAATGAAATTTGATTTAAATTTAAAATTCATGTATGCAGAGTTGTTAGCTGTTAATAACTAGCATAGAACAGCTTTCCGATTCGAAATTAGCACGTTTTTGGCCAAGTTATAAATAATTTATAATGGAAAATTTTATATGATGGATTTTGATTTAAATTAAAAATGCTTGTATGCAGAGTTGTTAGCTATTAAAAACTAGCATATATCAGCTTTCCGATTTGAAATTAGCACGTTTTGGGCCAAGTTATAGAAAACGTATAATGGAAAATTTTATATAATGGAATTTGATTTAAATCTAAAATTCATGTATGCAGAGTTGTTAGCTGTTAATAACTAGCATAAAACAGCTTTCCGATTTGAAATTAGCACGTTTTTGGCCAAGTTATAGAAAACTTATAATGGAAAATTTTATATAATGGAATTTGATTTAAATTTAAAATTTATGTATGCAGAGTTGTTAGCTGTTAAAAAATAGCATATATCAGCTTTCCCATTTGAAATTAGCACGTTTTTGGCCAAGTAATAAATAATGGCCAAGTTATAAATAATTTATAATGGAAAATTTTATATGATGGATTTTGATTTAAATTAAAAATGCTTGTATGCAGAGTTGTTAGCTATTAAAAACTAGCATATATCAGCTTTCCGATTTGAAATTAGCACGTTTTGGGCCAAGTTATAGAAAACTTATAATGGAAAATGTTACATAATGGAATTTGATTTAAATTTAAAATTCATGTATGCAGAGTTGTTAGCTGTTAATAACTAGCATAGAACAGCTTTCCGATTCGAAATTAGCACGTTTTTGGCCAAGTTATAAATAATTTATAATGAAAAATTTATATAATTTATAATTTATAATTTATAATGAAAAATTTTATATGATGGATTTTGATTTAAATTAAAAATGCTTGTATGCAGAGTTGTTAGCTATTTAAAACTAGCATATATCAGCTTTCCGATTTGAAATTAGCACGTTTTTGGCCAAGTTATAGAAAACTTATAATGGAAAATTTTATATAATGGAATTTGATTTAAATTTAAAATTCATGTATGCAGAGTTGTTAGCTGTTAATAACTAGCATAAAACAGCTTTCCGATTTGAAATTAACACGTTTTTGGCCAAGTTATAGAAAACTTATAATGGAAAATTTTATATAATGGAATTTGATTTAAATTTAAAATTTTTGTATGCAGAGTTGTTAGCTGTTAAAAAATAGCATATATCAGCTTTCCCATTTGAAATTAGCACGTTTTTGGCCAAGTTATAGAAAACTTATAATGGAAAAAACTTAAAATGGAATTTGATTTAAATTTAAAATTCATGTATGCAGAGTTGTTAGCTGTTAAAAACTAGCATAGAACAGCTTTCCGATTTGAAATTAGCACGTTTTTGGCCAAGTAATAAATAATGGCCAAGTTATAAATAATTTATAACGGAAAATTTTATATGATGGATTTGGATTTAAATTAAAAATGCTTGTATGCAGAGTTGTTAGCTATTAAAAACTAGCATATATCAGCTTTCCGATTTGAAATTAGCACGTTTTGGGCCAAGTTATAGAAAACTTATAATGGAAAATGTTACATAATGGAATTTGATTTAAATTTAAAATTCATGTATGCAGAGTTGTTAGCTGTTAATAACTAGCATAAAACAGCTTTCCGATTTGAAATTAACACGTTTTTGGCCAAGTTATAGAAAACTTATAATGGAATATTTTATATGATGGATTTTGATTTAAATTAAAAATGCTTGTATGCAGAGTTGTTAGCTGTTAAAAGCTAGCATATACCAGCTTTCCCATTTGAAATTAGCACGAATTTGATTTAAATTTAAAATTCATGTATGCAGAGTTGTTAGCTGTTAATAACTAACATAGAACAGCTTTCCGATTCGAAATTAGCACGTTTTTGGCCAAGTTATAAATAATTTATAATGGAAAATTTTATATGATGGATTTTGATTTAAATTAAAAATGCTTGTATGCAGAGTTGTTAGCTATTAAAAACTAGCATATATCAGCTTTCCGATTTGAAATTAGCACGTTTTGGGCCAAGTTATAGAAAACTTATAATGGAAAATGCTACATAATGAGATTTGATTTAAATTTTAAATTCATGTATGCAGAGTTGTTAGCTGTTAATAACTAGCATAGAACAGCTTTCCGATTCGAAATTAGCACGTTTTTGGCCAAGTTATAAATAATTTATAATGAAAAATTTATATAATTTATAATTTATAATTTATAATGAAAAATTTTATATGATGGATTTTGATTTAAATTAAAAATGCTTGTATGCAGAGTTGTTAGCTATTAAAAACTAGCATATATCAGCTTTCCGATTTGAAATTAGCACGTTTTTGGCCAAGTTATAGAAAACTTATAATGGAAAATTCTATATAATGGAATTTGATTTAAATTTAAAATTCATGTATGCAGAGTTGTTAGCTGTTAATAACTAGCATAAAACAGCTTTCCGATTTGAAATTAACACGTTTTTGGCCAAGTTATAGAAGAGTTGTTAGCTGTTAAAAACTAGCATATATCAGCTTTCCGATTTGAAATTAGCACGTTTTTGGCCAAGTTATAGAAAACTTATAACGGAAAATTTTATTTAATGGAATTTGATTTAAATTTAAAATCCATGTATGCAGAGTTGTTAGCTGTTAAAAACTAGCATATATCAGCTTTCCGATTTGAAATTAGCACGTTTTTGTCCAAGTTATAAAAAAATGTATAATGGAAAATTTTATATGATGGATTTTGATTTAAATTAAAAATGCTTGTATGCAGAGTTGTTAGCTGTTAAAAGCTAGCATATACCAGCTTTCCCATTTGAAATTAGCACGTTTTTGGCCAAGTTATTGAAAACTTATAATGGAAAATGTTACATAATGGAATTTGATTTAAATTTAAAATTCATGTATGCAGAGTTGTTAGCTGTTAATAACTAACATAGAACAGCTTTCCGATTCGAAATTAGCACGTTTTTGGCCAAGTTATAAATAATTTATAATGGAAAATTTTATATGATGGATTTTGATTTAAATTAAAAATGCTTGTATGCAGAGTTGTTAGCTATTAAAAACTAGCATATATCAGCTTTCCGATTTGAAATTAGCACGTTTTGGGCCAAGTTATAGAAAACTTATAATGGAAAATGTTACATAATGAAATTTGATTTAAATTTAAAATTCATGTATGCAGAGTTGTTAGCTGTTAATAACTAGCATAGAACAGCTTTCCGATTCGAAATTAGCACGTTTTTGGCCAATTTATAAATAATTTATAATGAAAAATTTATATAATTTATATTTTATAATTTATAATGAAAAATTTTATATGATGGATTTTGATTTAAATTAAAAATGCTTGTATGCAGAGTTGTTAGCTATTAAAAACTAGCATATATCAGCTTTCCGATTTGAAATTAGCACGTTTTTGGCCAAGTTATAGAAAACTTATAATGGAAAATTCTATATAATGGAATTTGATTTAAATTTAAAATTCATGTATGTAGAGTTGTTAGCTGTTAAAAGCTAGCATAAAACAGCTTTCCGATTTGAAATTAACACGTTTTTGGCCAAGTTATAGAAGAGTTGTTAGCTGTTAAAAACTAGCATATATCAGCTTTCCGATTTGAAATTAGCACGTTTTTGTCCAAGTTATAAAAAAATGTATAATGGAAAATTTTATATGATGGATTTTGATTTAAATTAAAAATGCTTGTATGCAGAGTTGTTAGCTGTTAAAAGCTAGCATATACCAGCTTTCCCATTTGAAATTAGCACGTTTTTGGCCAAGTTATTGAAAACTTATAATGGAAAATGTTACATAATGGAATTTGATTTAAATTTAAAATTCATGTATGCAGAGTTGTTAGCTGTTAATAACTAACATAGAACAGCTTTCCGATTCGAAATTAGCACGTTTTTGGCCAAGTTATAAATAATTTATAATGGAAAATTTTATATGATGGATTTTGATTTAAATTAAAAATGCTTGTATGCAGAGTTGTTAGCTGTTAAAAACTAGCATATATCAGCTTTCCGATTTGAAATTAGCACGTTTTTGGCCAAGTTCTAGAAAACTTATAATGGAAAATGTTACATAATGAAATTTGATTTAAATTTAAAATTCATGTATGCAGAGTTGTTAGCTGTTAATAACTAGCATAGAACAGCTTTCCGATTCGAAATTAGCACGTTTTTGGCCAAGTTATAAATAATTTATAATGAAAAATTTATATAATTTATAATTTATAATGAAAAATTGTATATGATGGATTTTGATTTAAATTAAAAATGCTTGTATGCAGAGTTGTTAGCTATTAAAAACTAGCATATATCAGCTTTCCGATTTGAAATTAGCACGTTTTTGGCCAAGTTATAGAAAACTTATAATGGAAAATTCTATATAATGGAATTTGATTTAAATTTAAAATTCATGTATGCAGAGTTGTTAGCTGTTAATAACTAGCATAAAACAGCTTTCCGATTTGAAATTAGCACGTTTTTGGCCAAGTTATAGAAAACTTATAATGGAAAATTTTATATAATGGAATTTGATTTAAATTTAAAATTTATGTATGCAGAGTTGTTAGCTGTTAAAAACTAGCATATATCAGCTTTCCCATTTGAAATTAGCACGTTTTTGGCCAAGTTATAGAAAACTTATAATGGAAAATTTTATATAATGGAATTTGATTTAAATTTAAAATTCATGTATGCAGAGTTGTTAGCTGTTAAAAACTAGCATAGAACAGCTTTCCGATTTGAAATTAGCACGTTTTTGGCCAAGTAATAAATAATGGCCAAGTTATAAAAAATTTATAATGGAAAATTTTATATGATGGATTTTGATTTAAATTAAAAATGCTTGTATGCAGAGTTGTTAGCTGTTAAAAGCTAGCATATACCAGCTTTCCCATTTGAAATTAGCACGTTTTTGGCCAAGTTATTGAAAACTTATAATGGAAAATGTTACATAATGAAATTTGATTTAAATTTAAAATTCATGTATGCAGAGTTGTTAGCTGTTAATAACTAGCATAGAACAGCTTTCCGATTCGAAATTAGCACGTTTTTGGCCAAGTTATAAATAATTTATAATGGAAAATTTTATATGATGGATTTTGATTTAAATTAAAAATGCTTGTATGCAGAGTTGTTAGCTATTAAAAACTAGCATATATCAGCTTTCCGATTTGAAATTAGCACGTTTTTGGCCAAGTTATAGAAAACTTATAATGGAAAATTTTATATAATGGAATTTGATTTAAATCTAAAATTCATGTATGCAGAGTTGTTAGCTGTTAATAACTAGCATAAAACAGCTTTCCGATTTGAAATTAGCACGTTTTTGGCCAAGTTATAGAAAACTTATAATGGAAAATTTTATATAATGGAATTTGATTTAAATTTAAAATTTATGTATGCAGATTTGTTAGCTGTTAAAAAATAGCATATATCAGCTTTCCCATTTGAAATTAGCACGTTTTTTGGCCAAGTAATAAATAATGGCCAAGTTATAAATAATTTATAACGGAAAATTTTATATGATGGATTTGGATTTAAATTAAAAATGCTTGTATGCAAGAGTTGTTAGCTGTTAAAAACTAGCATATATCAGCTTTCCGATTTGAAATTAGCACGTTTTTGGCCAAGTTATAGAAAACTTATAACGGAAAATTTTATTTAATGGAATTTGATTTAAATTTAAAATCCATGTATGCAGAGTTGTTAGCTGTTAAAAACTAGCATATATCAGCTTTCCGATTTGAAATTAGCACGTTTTTGGCCAAGTTATAAAAAAATGTATAATGGAAAATTTTATATGATGGATTTTGATTTAAATTAAAAATGCTTGCATATACCAGCTTTCCCATTTGAAATTAGCACGTTTTTGGCCAAGTTATAGAAAACTTATAATGGAAAATGTTACATAATGGAATTTGATTTAAATTTAAAATCCATGTATGCAGAGTTGTTAGCTGTTAAAAACTAGCATATATCAGCTTTCCGATTTGAAATTAGCACGTTTTTGTCCAAGTTATAAAAAAATGTATAATGGAAAATTTTATATGATGGATTTTGATTTAAATTAAAAATGCTTGTATGCAGAGTTGTTAGCTGTTAAAAGCTAGCATATACCAGCTTTCCCATTTGAAATTAGCACGTTTTTGGCCAAGTTATAGAAAACTTATAATGGAAAATTTTATATAATGGAATTTGATTTAAATTTAAAATTCATGTATGCAGAGTTGTTAGCTGTTAATAACTAGCATAGAACAGCTTTCCGATTCGAAATTAGCACGTTTTTGGCCAAGTTATAAAAAATTTATAATGGAAAATTTTATATGATGGATTTTGATTTAAATTAAAAATGCTTGTATGCAGAGTTGTTAGCTATTAAAAACTAGCATATATCAGCTTTCCGATTTGAAATTAGCACGTTTTTGGCCAAGTTATAGAAAACTTATAATGGAAAATGTTATATAATGGAATTTGATTTAAATTTAAAATTCATGTATGCAGAGTTGTTAGCTGTTAATAACTAGCATAGAACAGCTTTCCGATTCGAAATTAGCATGTTTTTGGCCAAGTTATAGAAAACTTATAATGGAAAATTTTATATAATGGAATTTGATTTAAATTTAAAATTTATGTATGCAGAGTTGTTAGCTGTTAAAAAATAGCATATATCAGCTTTCCCATTTGAAATTAGCACGTTTTTGGCCAAGTTATAGAAAACTTATAATGGAAAATTGTATATAATGGAATTTGATTTAAATTTAAAATTCATGTATGCAGAGTTGTTAGCTGTTAAAAACTAGCATAGAACAGCTTTCCGATTTGAAATTAGCACGTTTTTGGCCAAGTAATAAATAATGGCCAAATTATAAATAATTTATAACGGAAAATTTTATATGATGGATTTGGATTTAAATTAAAAATGCTTGTATGCAGAGAGTTGTTAGCTGTTAAAAACTAGCATATATCAGCTTTCCGATTTGAAATTAGCACGTTTTTGGCCAAGTAATAAATAATGGCCAAGTTATAAATAATTTATAATGGAAAATTTTATATGATGGATTTTGATTTAAATTAAAAATGCTTGTATGCAGAGTTGTTAGCTGTTAAAAGCTAGCATATACCAGCTTTCCCATTTGAAATTAGCACGTTTTTGGCCAAGTTATTGAAAACTTATAATGGAAAATGTTACATAATGAAATTTGATTTAAATTTAAAATTCATGTATGCAGAGTTGTTAGCTGTTAATAACTAGCATAGAACAGCTTTCCGATTCGAAATTAGCACGTTTTTGGCCAAGTTATAAATAATTTATAATGGAAAATTTTATATGATGGATTTTGATTTAAATTAAAAATGCTTGTATGCAGAGTTGTTAGCTGTTAAAAGCTAGCATATATCAGCTTTCCCATTTGAAATTAGCACGTTTTTGGCCAAGTTATAGAAAACTTATAATGGAAAATGTTATATAATGGAATTTGATTTAAATTTAAAATTCATGTATGCAGAGTTGTTAGCTGTTAATAACTAACATAGAACAGCTTTCCGATTCGAAATTAGCACGTTTTTGGCCAAGTTATAAATAATTTATAATGGAAAATTTTATATGATGGATTTTGATTTAAATTAAAAATGCTTGTATGCAGAGTTGTTAGCTATTAAAAACTAGCATATATCAGCTTTCCGATTTGAAATTAGCACGTTTTTGGCCAAGTTATAGAAAACTTATAATGGAAAATGTTACATAATGGAATTTGATTTAAATTTAAAATTCATGTATGCAGAGTGGTTAGCTGTTAATAACTAGCATAGAACAGCTTTCCGATTCGAAATTAGCACGTTTTTGGCCAAGTTATAAATAATTTATAATGAAAAATTTATATAATTTATAATTTATAATTTATAATGAAAAATTTTATATGATGGATTTTGATTTAAATTAAAAATGCTTGTATGCAGAGTTGTTAGCTATTAAAAACTAGCATATATCAGCTTTCCGATTTGAAATTAGCACGTTTTGGGCCAAGTTATAGAAAACTTATAATGGAAAATGTTACATAATGAAATTTGATTTAAATCTAAAATTCATGTATGCAGAGTTGTTAGCTGTTAATAACTAGCATAAAACAGCTTTCCGATTTGAAATTAACACGTTTTTGGCCAAGTTATAGAAAACTTATAATGGAAAATTTTATATAATGGAATTTGATTTAAATTTAAAATTTATGTATGCAGAGTTGTTAGCTGTTAAAAAATAGCATATATCAGCTTTCCCATTTGAAATTAGCACGTTTTTGGCCAAGTTATAGAAAACTTATAATGGAAAATTGTATATAATGGAATTTGATTAAAATTTAAAATTCATGTATGCAGAGTTGTTAGCTGTTAAAAACTAGCATAGAACAGCTTTCCGATTTGAAATTAGCACGTTTTTGGCCAAGTAATAAATAATGGCCAAGTTATAAATAATTTATAACGGAAAATGTTATATGATGGATTTGGATTTAAATTAAAAATGCTTGTATGCAGAGAGTTGTTAGCTGTTAAAAACTAGCATATATCAGCTTTCCGATTTGAAATTAGCACGTTTTTGGCCAAGTAATAAATAATGGCCAAGTTATAACAATACTGCAACTGAACGAAGCGCTGCT